>JAKTUW010000014.1:0-154092 GCA_030556915.1 Wickerhamiella qilinensis
GGCCGCCGCGGCCGCGGCCGCGCCCCCGGTTGAAGCCTGGGATGTTCGTGCGCTTGGGCAGCACTTTTATTTGTCGGCCCTTGAACTCGGTCTCGTTCAGGACGAGCGCCGAGGCGACTATGCTGGGCTCAGCAAACTCAATGTAGGCGTAGCCCTTGGGCCCGCCAAACTTGTCGACCATGATGTTGACCCGGTTGATGTTGCCGGCGGCACGGAAGTGCTTCTCGAGCTCGCCGGGCGTGGTGGAGTAGTCGACGTTGCCGACGTAGATGGACCGGCCGTCAACGTCTTCCTTGTCTTCCTTGTACTGCTGCTGCTCCATCTCCAGCTCCTCCTGGGTCTCTCTCATTTTGTCCATATCGGCACGGATGGCTTCGAGCTGGGCGGCCGCGTCGGTGGCGGGCGTCGGCTGCGCCGTGCCACTGCCCGACTCGTTTCCCGCCGCGCCTGCCGCGTCTACACCAGCGCCAGAGGCGGGGGTGAGCGAAAAGATCATGGCAAGTCTATGGAAGCGATGGGCGACAAAGTTATTGTGCAGGGCAACCCATGTAAGCAGTGGTCACGTGGGCATATATTGCCCAGCCGGGCCCCAGCCCAGCCTAAACCTGACGCGCGCCGCCGTCTCCCACTGACGCTGGCTGGCGGGGAGCATTATTCTGCATATAGAGTACAACTAATTTATTTGCCGTCAGCTACACATCAAAAGCGGGCCATTGGCTTGACTTGGCCACCGCTGCTCGGGACCGAGCGATTCTGGCCTGGTTCGGTTCGGTTCGCCTTGCTCGCAAGGAAGCTCTCCCCTGCTCCACAGCTAGGCCGCCAGAATCCCCGGGTTGATACCGTCACTGTACACTATCTACACTTCGAACCGGCCAGGGCGTACAATTGCGCTGCGCCTAGCCTTATAAATATTCATTTCATGCGTTGCTTCTCTTGTCGTAGTCCAGGTCGTCCATTTCGTCGCCGATGCCAGTCTGGCTAGTCTTGCCGTCTCCGTTGGCAAACACCTGGTCCTCTCGGTGGGCCATGGTGGCCCGCAGCCGGCGCGACACGAGCTCGTACGTAACGAGCGTTACGGCGCTTGCGGGCACTGCGCGGCAAATATTCGTGCCCATGCCCGCATAGAACGCCCGCCAGCCCTCCTCGTGCCATAGCGTGCGCACAGTCGAGACGATCCCGCGGTACTTGGATCCAGCCGAGCGGATCTGGTTGCGGGAGCGGATGACCTCGTGGGGGTAGGTTGCCGTGGAGGCGACGACTTTGCTGAGGATTGACGCGGTCAGGTACCCGGCCGTGTTCCACCACGTCGAGTCCTCGGGGTGGATCAGCCGCTTTTTGAGCCACTCGTAGAGCGGAAACTGGATGGACACATGAGGCAGGCCCAGCAGGGCGGAGCCCAGGCCCGAGTAAAACACGCGCGGGCCCTCGTCGGCGGCCATTTGGCGCACGGCGTCGACCACACCGCGGTAGTGCCAGCTGGTGTACTTGGACTGGGTCATGAGCCGCGTCTTGACAACCCAGATCGGGTTGGTCGCGACGGTGGAGCAGGCGCCGGCGGTGACGGCGGCAACCATGTTCGAGCCAGGCTGCGCGGCCATGGCATCTTGTACACGCCCGTACACGTAGAAATAGATGGCCCACGTCGGCAGGTAGCCCAGCGTCATGGGCGTCAGGCCCTTGTACAAGCCGCGGAATCCCTCGTCGTGGACCAGCGTGCGCATGGTCCCGACGATCCCGCGGTACCGCCGGGGCTGTCCGTGTTCCAGAAAAGTGCCCTGAACTTGCAGGGTCGTTTTGACGACGTCAAGCGGACACACAACCACGCCGGCCACGATGCCGGCGATGGCGCCCGAGATGGCATTGATGGAGCCCACGCTCAGCCGCACGGGCGCGCCGCCGACCATCACGTTGGCGGCGCCAACCTCCAGCGTGCTCGACGCCAGGGCCGGCGGCAGCTCGTCGCCGGCGCCCAGCGGGCCCGAGCCGGACAAGTGCTCGCGGCTGCCCCCGCTCATTGTTGCCGCTGCAGAGGGCGCCTCTAGAGAACCAAGCGAGTCCCGGGATGCAGGAGCCTGGATGCGCGGGCGACCACACAGCGTGTGAGATTAGGGCTGTATATGCGAACAGGCGGCCGGCAGCGAGCGAGCAGTACCTGGGGGAATCTCAAACGTCGAGCAGGTTGGAAACTGTTTCGGCCCGGGTGCTGTCAGCGATCTATCCTCGCCGGGCACCGGTGGGAATTGGCGGGAGTCGAGCTTGGCTGCTGGGCTGGGCTAGCTCAGCTGCCTAACTTGAAGCAGCGCTGGGAGCTGTGCCGGGCTTTTGGGGCAGGCTTCGCTAAGCCAAGTGAAATTTCAACACAGCCCTCACTCACCCCGCATTATCTGTCACACTTTACTACTTGTTACTACCTTAAACCTGCATTTTCTGGACCTCCGCAGCTACTGACTTTGTTGCTCTGGCTCCTTGGAAGTGCGCGCGTTGCCAAAATACCTCCCACCTCAGCCAGCGGTCCTGCACTAGCCGCGATGAACGGAAGCGGAAACGGAAACGGGCTGCCCACGCCCACCGACGGCCCTGTTCAGCTCGAGGCCGTTAAAGGCGAGCTGCACAAGGCCATCGAAACGCTTATAGAGCTTGGCGTTATGGCGCACGACTACCCGGACGAAGAGCAGTCACGCCGGGCCCTCGAACTGCAGATTGGCTCGGTGACCCGCGACTTGGACCAGCTCGTCAAGTCGTCGCAGGAAGTCGATGCCCTGGGCATCCCCGTCGACATCCTCGACTATATAGACAATGGCCGCAATCCGGACATCTATTCGCGCGAGTTTGTCGAAGTGGTCGTCAAGCAGAACCAGTTTCTGAACGGGAAGGTCCAGGGGGTGTCTCAGTTCCGCTCTTTCTTGCATAGCGAGCTCGCCGAAGCGTTCCCCAACCTGGCCGACTCGCTAGATGAGGCGGTCAAGAACACCAGCTCTGCGTAGCTACCCATTCTACGGGCGGGGTAGGCTCTTCAAGTATTTATTAATTAAAAAGGGCGGGCGCGCCAGCATTATCATTACATATTGTTCAAGCTTTACTCAAGGCGGGCTCTCCGAGTTACATCACCGCACATTTGTCCTCCTTGTCATGGGTAATCGTCTTGATGCCCATATCCTCGAACGAGTATGCTACTCCAGGGCGCCGCAGTTCGTTATCCTGGTTTGGTGCCGGGGCGGAAACGAGGCGCTTGCCCTGGGAAGTCGGGGACACTGGCCGCTGTGCCAACTGCGCAACGTCTACAGACTCACCCCGCCGGTGGACCCTCGGATCAGGACTTTGCCGACGCCGGAAAGCAGTGCCAAGCGGCGCAAGCTCGTCTCCTTGTTCATCACTGGGACCCAACGAGGGTCTTGATTGCTGCTGCTGGAGCTGTTTGGGTGACGGGGACCGTGAGAGCGGGGTCCGCGGCGGCGTCTGAGTCCCCGGAGGTGGGAAGCTTGGCCGAGCCGTTGGAACGGGCCTGGCCGAGGCAGATTGGGGCCTTGCTCGTCTTTCGACCAATGGGCCAGGGGTGTCCAAAGGAGAAGGCGACTGCATTGACGTGGCCCGCTGGGATGGGTTGGCACCCTTCCCACGCTGGACAGGCTGATGAACATAGGGCTGCTGCGACTGCGGTGAGTGGTGTTGAGGTTGAGGCGAGCGCTGCTGAGGTTGAGGCGAGCGCTGCTGTGGTTGAGGCGAGAGCTGCTGTGGTTGAGGCGAAGAATGCTGCGGCTGTGTGATGGGCTGTTTGTTCGCAGCCGGAGCCGGGGCTAACTCGTGATTGAGGGACGGGCCCGGAATATTGGGGGCCGTGCTATCAGTATCACTGGGGGGTGGCAGCGACGGGCCCGTTGCTGAATTGAGCTGTCCATTCAACACTTGAAATGTGCCGGATGAGGACTCTCGTGCCTTTTCGGCATTTTTACGCCCAAACAGTAAGCGCAGCGGTGAGGTGGACCTATGACGTTTGTGAGCAGAGTCTCCAGATTTTGTTCGACCCGTTACAGCCGAAGACGGATTGCTAGAGACCGTGCGACGAGAAGCGGCAGGTGTCACAGAGTTCACCGAAGAATTCGGTTCAACAGTGCTGGCAGGATCGGTGCCAGGCGACACCAAATATTTGTATTCCGTCCCACCGAAGCCAGCAGGAGGGGATACGTGCGAGCCCGTGCGCGCCTGAGCGGTTCTTTGTACAGTGGACCCATTTGAAGCAGCCTTAGTCTCAGCCTCAGCAGCTCCACCAGAGGGACCCACAGTAGCCGGCTCGACGACCGCCATGGTTTTGGATCGACTATGCTTAGCTCTAGTCATACTCAGCTCCTCCAGTTGTTTAGTGGGAACAGATACAATCCGCTCTACAGGCTTGCGCCTTATTTTTTCGCCCCGCTTAGGCGGACTAGAGCTACCTGCGGAGGCCAGGGTGACATTGGAACGCGCAGACCGGGACGAATCAGGGGTACCCAGTCGACTGGGACTCCTAGTCGGTGTTCTTGAGTCTGCAAACCGCTGCTCAGTGGGACTAGGCTGACCATTGGCATATAGGGTGTTGTCAGAGGAGGCAATGGATAGGTTTCCACTCGATCGTGCTGGACTCAAGTCTGCCGCCGAAGGTTGCTGGTGGGTAAACGGACCGGCGAGTGGAGGAGGCTTTCGCTTCGCTGAGCCAGTATCTGCAACCCCGCTGAGATCGTCGCTAACAGCATGTGGACTTCCTACAGGGGCCACGCGGCCAGGAACAGCAGGTAGCTTTACTGAGTTTGCAGGTGCTCCTATATCCGACTCCGGATATGGAGCAGTAGAGCTAGGGCGGCGCTTAGACTCTGTTCCTACACCGATTTCGCTAATAGGATAGGGAACAGTGGGATTCCGTGCAGTTAGAACAGCAGATTGATCTAAGACACCAGAAACGCTGGGAGTTGAATCACTAGGATAAGGTGTAGAGCCAGGTGTCGGCTTGGTCAAAGGCACACTAACTTCACTGACGGGATAAGGTGTCTGCGGCTTGTGAAGCTCCGAGGCTGGAAGGATTTCTTTGGGGCTCTCCGTTGGATAGGGCACACTGCCCCGCCGGACGGGTGATACCGGGTAGGCAAGAGTCTTTTCGCTTTGTAACTTTTCGGGGGACAATGGATACGGGCTCTCCTTAGGCTTTGATTCCGGAGAACGTGGATACACCAGCTCAGTACTTGCACCGGGTTGTAGTTGCTGTAGCTTAGGCGGTTGTTCTTGCTCGGACGCATCTTCTTCATCAACTACGTCTTGAGCCAGCATTTGAAGATCAGACTCGGTAACTGAGCCGGTGAATACGCTAGCGTGCCGATTCAAAGTATTCTCATGATCTTTCCGCGTTAAAGTGCGCGTGAGCGAAGGTTTTCTCGATAGGGTCCCGCTCATGCTTTCGAGACGGACAATAGCAGGCTTATACTTCTTCTCGGCAGCCTTCTTATAATAAGTAAGTGCCAGGTCCCTATCCGAGGGAGTAAAGATTCCGATTTCAGCAAAGTAACCAAGGGCAAATAGTGCCACAGTATTGCCAAGCTCAGTTCCAGCGCGAGCAAATTTGAAGGCCCACTCCTCATTCTTCTGCAGGACATCAGGGCGCCCCACAAGGAACCACTTGACCAATTGAGCTTCGGGTTCACCTCCAAGAGTGGACTGGAGCCCAGCTTCGGCACTTGCCGAGTGATGGTCCTCGAGCGAGACGAGATAGCGTTCCTGGCGCGCTGCAAGATAGAGACAGCGGATTGCGGCAAAAAAGTCGCGTCCACCTTCGCGAGATTGATACACTGTTGCCATGCGCATGACAGCCGGGGAGAAACCGAGCAATGCCGCCTTTTTGATCATGTCGATTCCGCGGCCCGCGTTATTGAGGGCGGACGATAGACTCTTGTCAGGAAACACCTCGGTCAGTTCATCTAGATACAGCTTTCCAAGAAGGAATGCAGGCTGGGGAAAATCCTCGTCCGCGCCTTGAGCTGCTTCTTCAAACATTTGCAGCCCACGCGTATGGTCTCGCTCCAAACCCAGGTGGCCCAGCAGTAGGGCCATTGCCATACGGTAGATACAGGCCACATCGCCAACGCGAACGCCTTTCTCATAGCGGCTCCGTGCTGTCTTGATATCTCCTCTGGCTTCGGCATTAGCAGCCATTCTATACCATGCACGAGCAAAGTTCCGCCGGATAGCCAGTTTGAAATACTCTCGTGCCTTGCTAAGGTTCGTAGGCGTGTCATAAAGGCCATAAAGAAACCAGTTTCCTACCAAATAAGCTGCATGGCCCGCATGGGGTGTATCTCTGTCTGACAGGGCGAGGACTGTAGACTTTGCGTAGTCCAGCGTCGCCTGATGAGAATAACCATACAACTCGGTGTAGTTGAGAAGACGGCGAGCCCACGCGAACTTTTCGGTCACAATCTCGGGTGAGTCGACATTATGTAGTTTTTTGAGCTTCAAGTACTCGGCTTCGAGCGTACGCGACACGACGAACGGGTGATCTGGAGCGAGTCCTGGCAGGGGAGCCACAGGAAAAAGGATATCTGGAAAGTAAAACCTTCCATCCTTTTCAAAATATTGCGACATGGCGCATTTGTCCACAGCGAAGGCACGATTTCACCACAAAAGACCGAGATAGGGGCTGAAATCAAAGCTGGCGCGGCTGGCCGAGCAGTGTTTGTGTTTTGGAAATTAGGTGCTCTCTACCCAAGCAGCTTACCTCAACCCTGGCCTGATGGGCGTAGTAGTGCCCAGCTGGGTGAGTTGGGGTGCCGTGCAGGGCTGCGCGCAGGCGCGGGCCGCCGCCGCCACAGCCTGCCCGCCCGCTGAGGCTTGCTTGCCACCCCAGCCTGGGGAGATCGTGGTTCGATGCTGCGAGAGGCTTTGGGAGCCACATTGTTTGAACAAAACCATCACGTGGAAATACGCCGCTGGTACCAGCACGCCAGCATGTAAGACACTACGAGCACCTGCCTCGGGATGTGTTCAGGCGGCCCCGTGTTTCTCCGCAAAACGCCTCATTTTGAAGCAGCCCACGCCCTGCGGATTCCAATGTTTTGGCTGCAGGCTGCGAGGGTGGTGCTTGCCAAGCCTCTTTCTTGCAGCCTGGGTGCTGCCACCTCTTTCGCGATTTGCGAGAGCGTGTGGATATGTTGTTTCCCCCCCTACCTTGCAGCTGCAGCCAGCAGGTCTCCAGCACCACTCACGCGGCAATACAGGGTTAGGCCAACGCCCAAGCCCGCGCAACGCTACATATCCCGCAGCGGCCGCGAAGTGCCAAATCTGCGTGGGTAAGCGCACACGGCCCGCTTGGGTGGTAGTAAGTCATATACCGGCTGCAGGCTGTGGGTGAGCGGGAGCTTTTCCGCATTGTGACGTCACCCGGCAAGGGCCGGCATTTCTTCTGGAGTCCCCCTGATCTAACGGCGGCTGCGTATAAATCCAACCTCGCCTCCCCCGCCGCGAATCGCTATTCCTCGATATCAACCGGGACGAATTGCTTGCCCGACACTCTGCCATACTGTTTCAATTGACCGCTATATCATGTTGACAGAGACCCCCGCCGTCAGCGTACATCAAAGTGCCAAGTTTGTAGCGGCTAACGGCGCGTACGTCACGGTGGATGAGGCGAAATGTTCGGCAGCCGCCGATAAAATATTTCGGCGTATGGACAAGAAGAAATACTCCACAGAAACTTGGGCCACGCACCCCCTGCATCCAAAAGATAAATCTGCTGCGACTGTCGATTGGATTTTCACTGTTGACACTCTCAACTTCAGCTTTTGGTCCGACAAGCCCGAGGACCAGCGGTTTGCCATTGAGTACAAAGGCGAGCGGTATACAGGGTACTGGTCGCTAGCTGCGGCAATAAATCGCGCACTAGATGAAGGGGTCCCTATTACGTCGCCGACATTCTGGCAATCGGAGGAGTTTACGCCCGCTTTGGTCTCTAAAGTGTTTCGTAGCGCCAGCGCTGAGCCTGTGCCCCTCGCTGATGAGCGATACAGGGTACTTAAGGAAGCGGGCCAGTCGCTTTCGAAGCTTGGATATTCTTCATCAACGGAACTCGTTGGGGCAGCAGACCATTCTGCCGTTAGATTACTGGATCTCTTGAGTAACAACTTTCCCAGCTACCATGACGTCTCTCAATATAAAGGTCGGCCCGTCTACATCCTTAAGCGGGCGCAAATACTAGTGGCTGATCTATGGGCGGCATTTAATGGCAAAGACTATGGCCAGTTCAATGATATCGATAAGCTCACCATGTTTGCAGACTACCGCGTACCACAGATACTGTTCGGCCTTGGCTGCATTGTTTACGCTCCAGCATTGGCTGAAGCAATCCGTTCCGGTCGAGACATTCCCCACGATAGTGACGAGGAGATCGAGCTCCGAGCGTGTTCAATTTGGGCGGTCGAGTTGATTCGGGATTACATTCGCGAATACTCCGAGTCGATCAACAGCGTGCTCATTGACTTTTATCTTTGGGACACGGCCAAGGAAGAAGAGAATCAGGCAGCCATCCCTATCCACCACACCCGGAGTGTTTATTATTGAACCCTAGATTTAACGACTCATTGAATAGCGAACTGGTAAACAAATACATTTTATGGCTGGCCATTGCATTGACCCGCTGGTTCTGCAAAAAAAAAAAAAGGTCTCCAGCACACTGGCGCTTGCCAACTCCTTCTCACCTAGCAATCTCCAGCCCGCACGGCATATACATGTACAAGATCTCCCACCGAGCCTGCCCTTACCTGCTCCACACACGGTGCCCGGACCATGGAGGGCATAAGTGAGCTGTAAGTACATCCTCAAGATTCCCTATTTTCGTTTGCTAATTTGCTGCGGGCACTAACAAAGCTTTACATCAACAAAAGCGCTCGTGGACGCCGGTCAGTTAGATGCTGGAGTCTTGGCCGCCCAGTTTATGGCGTTCCTTGAACCATACGATGATTCGGTTACGGAACCGGATGTCGGTCCTCTGCATGACCTGTTCGAACTGGATTCGTTGATTTCAGAAATATTCCTGCAAACTATTGATGTGCATGGCGTCGATAAGCTGCCCAATCTCCTGAAAACTGTGGCCAGACACGAAGGCATCCCATCGGCCCAGCTAGCAACCTATTTTGATTCCGCTACGCTTGTTGAGCTCGGAATTGTGGATAAGTCGCTGCTCAGCCTTCTTCGAAAGCAGAAACTTGCGCAACAATATCGTCAACGGAAGTTTAATTTGCTCACTGAGAGCGTCCAGGGCTACGCCCGCCTGATAGAAATTTTTCGATCACCGGCTCATTTTGATGAACCAGACGGCGTGAAAAGCGTGCTTGAGGTAATGGGATCTTTTGGTCTCGAGCCCTACAAATCTTTTGGCCTACTTTGGACGGTCGCTTCCATCAGCGATGCTCAAAGGTCGGCATATGTTGGTGTATTCAAGCTGTTTACCGAAAGCGATCCAGGAGAAGTGAGCTCAGAAATATTATTGGGCTCATTAGGTGTTCTACTCCAGATTTTGCCTGGTTGGACACCGTATGTTACATTTGCCGCAGAGCTTGTTGCGAAGGGCGTCTTTGCGTTCGACCAAATGTACTCTGTCCTTCAGCCAGCAGAGAGTGATTTTTTAGGAGCAGAGGAGAAACAGAACAACAAAATATTGAAACAGGAGCTGAAAAGAACGTTTTCATCGCTTGTGGATAGTGCAGAGCCTGAGACTACGCAATCAAAAGAAAGGGACCTCGTTGACCAACGAGCTGTCTTCTTTGAGGTATTGCTCGCAAGCGAGGTTCCAGAGCTTGTTGATCGAGTTTACTCCCTGCTATTCAAATATTCTTTTATTGCTCAGACCGATGGGCCAGTTGCCGACCGCATCATCGAACACGCTTTAATTGGCCTGCAGAATTTGTCGACACGGCTACTAAACACCGGGGACGAAAACAAGGACGAAGCTAGTAGCAACACTTCATTCCCTTATGCAGACCCAAGTTCTGAAGATACTCGACTCTGGGCCCGAATTTCACTCATTGGACCACAGACGGCACGAAGCCCGCAACTTCTGGAACATATTCTACGGTTTATCAATACTTATTTCGAAGAGAACTCGGAATACTGGCTTGGTATGTTCAGGAAATATGTTCTACCTGCAATTTCGCTTCTCGACGAGAATGCAAGCATTCTGGAATCTCTGCATCAGACACTCCAGCTGTTCAGCCGAGAGGTAAGATATGGCTTATACGCCGAATGGCAACGATCATTGCCTGAAACATATGTACTCGTGAAATTTGCAAGTTTGAAGGCGGAAAAGCAGACCAAGGATGCGCTTAAGAGAATTTCGAATACAAATGTGGAGCAGATGATGACAAGGATTGCCAGCGCGGCAGCCACTAATCCGCTGGCATCTTTCAATGTCTTTATTAGCCAAGTTGAGAACTATGACAAAATCGCTTCTCTGATAGTAGAGTCTGCCCACTTGCTTTCGCCAATGGGGTGGGATGTTCTACCTTTTGTTATTATGTCACAACTCTCGCTAGGTCGCAGCAGTAGACGCTTGAACAGCCTATACGACGAAAAATGGCTCCAGGCACTTGCAAAGTTTACGGGTCAATTGACAGCCAGATACACGAATATGGACGCCACACCTCTACTACTATATTGCGTGAAACAGCTTGTTATTGGTGAAGTTGGCCATGTGATTCTGCTTAAGCAGCTTTTTATATACATGGGTGGATCAGGGCTTATGTCGAACTTGACCGATCGGCAAATCGCTGGCCTTGAAGCTTCGCCGGAGGTTGGTTTACTCGTCCAGTCGGTTCTTGTTGGCTCACAAACAGCCAATCCAAAGAGACTTCTAGCCACTCTGGAAGAAAATGGAATAATCACCGAGCTATATGTGGCTCTGGCTCAAGCGCGGCAATCAGCCCTCAATGTTGATTTCGATGAGCCGTTGCCAGATACTAAGGTCCTTACGCACAGGCTCGACGAGTTGATGGACGTGATACAACAGTGCATTGGTTTATACCAAAGTCTTGGTAGTACCGCCCGGAAACGATCTCTCAGGAGTTCGCAAGAGCTGCATAACGCGTTTGGGCTACCAAACTCTCTTGCTTTATCAGTTTGGCGCCCTGAGTTTCGATCGATTCTATCGTCTATTAAGACAAAGGAGGAATACCAAGAAGCAGTGGCTAGGCAAACTAGAGGGCTTTTCGACGCGCTACCTTCCGAAGCCAAAGACTACCTCTCTCCCAAACTTTTTGGATCATTCTGGATCCTGGATGGCTATTCTCTGATTGTGGATAAGGATATTTATCTTCATTTTGCCGGCGCCGGCCAAAAGATAAAAGAGGAGTATGTCGAAGGGTTTGAGCAACATACGGACCTTGTTCCTAAAGTGCGTTCACTCGTGTTTCAGGATCTGCTTGACTGGCGGAGTGGCGTTATTCATTCAGATGACCCATATCAGGAAAGAGAGAAACAGGCCTCTTACCTGTGGTCCTATTGCATCTTACCGCGAGCCTTGTTATCGCCTCGAGATGCATATTTTACCCATCAGTTCGTGGTGAAATATCTGATAGGCGTACCCTTTATCAACACCTTAGCCCTACTCGACGGACTATTTGAGACAGGCATGCTGTATAGCCTGCTTCAGTACGCCTCCCCTGGGGAGACTGAAAACTTCTCTGTATTTTTGAGAGGTCTTTTGCGGAATTTGACTGGGCTAGTCGATCGCCCCTTATTTGAGAAATTTATCTGGCGGGTAAATTATCGTTGGCCCCTCGCAGACAATAAACCGGAGACTCCAGAGGAGTTAGAGACGGAACACTCCTCAGAACGCCTGGAGAATACAGGAGAACTATTGAAACCTGGACTTGATGAAAATAACCGTGATTTAGACCCTCAGGAGACTAAGGATAATATCGATCCTGCCACAGAGGGGGAAATGTCTAGTGGGCCTTCCGAAAATTTGGAGGCTGTCCAAGTGGGTGAATCTGAACGACAGGGTATTAAAGGGCCAGTTTCAAAAATGGACGCTCCGCGGGCCTTTGAATTCAATTCTATTCCTAGCGGATCGGCCCATCGAGACTACTTTCCAACCGAAGCTTTCCTCAGTGATAAGTCAACATGGCTCGAGCATGAGGAGTATGTCGACTCATTGACACATTGGCACAGAAAGCTGGCACGCAGTTTAGCAGATTGCCTCAGATCAGAGGATCATCTCCCCCGTCGGAATGCAATTGCTTTACTAAACGGCGTCGTCGAATCATTCCCTGCTGATCAGCGCAATGGTCAAATGCTGCTAAAACACCTTCGTAACGTTAGCACCCGCGAGACCCGCGAAGACGTACAGTTGGCTGCCACGGCGCTCATAGGAAGATTGGAATCGCGTTCGGAACAATGGTCAGATGAAATAGGGGCCAGCCCTAGGCGAAAACAAGCACAGGACACCAATGATGATAGAATCCCAGCTAATACGACTACTAGCGATGAAGGTGCTTCTGGAGACCATGGTGAGGCCAAAGATGGGAACGATGATCAAACTCAAAATGAATCCGAGGGTAAAGATGGGAAATCGGCCCGGAGAAGAGAATGGCGAGATCGTCGCTACCATGGCCGCGACAGACGGCAGAACGCTTCAAAAGACAGTGACCAGCGTGGTGGTGGTCAGAATGATCGGAGGCATGGAAATGATAGACCTCAGAATAGCCATTCTGATGACCGCCAGGGAGATCGCCGTAATGACCAGCATGATGAGCGCTGGGATGGACGGCGCGATGATCGGCGCGATGATCGGCGTGATAATCGGCGTGATAATTGGCGCGACGGTCGGCGTGATAACCGAAGAGATAATAGACGTGATGATAGACGGAGCGATCGCCGAGACGACCGTCGAAATAGGCGCGACGACGAGCGCTATGGTGACCGTCACGGTGGAGGAAGAAGTGGTGGCGACCGTCGAGATGGAAGAGACAGGTGGGCTGGTAAGGATCGCTACGACGGGCGAGACAGAGACGGCCACAGTGAACGCCGTAGTGACCGCGACCGCCGCAGTCGCGGCGGTGCTCCTCCCGAGCCACCTGGCATCCCTGCGAGACCACCGCAGCGGCGATACCGTGACCCTGGTGAAGAACAGAGAGACAGCAAGAGAGCTAGAACAGAATAACGTGTATATATATATACTAAAACTTGCATGTATATTAACGCACAGGGGTAAAGAGCGTAACTGTGTTAGCTATCTATGTGCGAGATTCGCGTGAGTCCACCCCTACTTTGTGCTATATAAGGGTATATGACATGTGATCCATGCGATGTGCAGAGAGCGCCTGCAGAAATACTGCAGAGCTGCTGATGGAGTCGAGAGAGGGAGGATCAGCCCGAGAGATGGATCGGCGGGGCCCGTGACTAACATAGGCTACTGCGCTTGAAATAAAAGAACAACAACAAAAATAGCTGCTGTCATACCTCAAGTTACAAATTGCTTGCGGCTTTAAGCAACTCGCGAGCAGCCAGTTCCCCGCCCCGCAGGCAGATCCATCCAGCTAGCCGCTGCTAAAGTTGGGCTCGCACGTGACAAAGGGGCGACCTCACCTCTCACGTCACCGACACTGGGCTACCGCTCCGGCTCGTGACCCCACCACCCACACCCACACGTCAACACGGGCCCCACCATCACCTACACCTTCCAACATAACCTCCATATAAGACTCCGCATTATTCCATGACAGCTCCTCCCGCGCAACCGAGCGAGGCGTACCACGGGGTGGCGCAGCAGCCGGAGGCGTCGGCGTTGAGCAACGTGTTTGGCTCGCAGGCGTCACTGGCCGAGCTGAACGGCGACGTAGCGTCCGCCCAAGTGTCGCGGCGGCCGTCGCCGCTCCCCAGCCCGGCGGGACGGTCCCATGGTCCGGCCGGCTCTAACGGTCTGCCGAACGGGGTTGCTGGCGGTAAGCCGAGCGCTGCAAACGACCACAGAGCGAGTTTCAGCTTAGGCGGCAATACGCCGAACGCGGGGAACAGCCCAAGCAGCTCTGGTGGAGCAAACCTGCCGTTCAGTGGCTCTCCCGAGCGACTTTTCGCGAGCGCAAGCGAGCGGCTCCCGCCTCGCAAGCGACGCATGAGCGTGCCGGCGCGCCCAACCTCGAGCCCTCGAGCCCAAAGCGGTGGCGCGGCCAGCAGCGCTGGCAGCGCTTCTGCTCTGGCACAAAGGCTGCCAGTGGCGCGGTTCGGCATTGGTGGGCTGGCACTGCGGCTGCTGGTCCTCTTTGGAGGCGGCATGAGCGAGGGCCGTGTGCTGGTCGAGTGGCTCGACAACCAGCATGGCCAGTTTGCCTCCTCCCTCGGCCTCCATGCTCCGCTTCCTGTGGGCACGGCTATGGTGGTATCGGGAGTCATAGCGGTGGTTTTGGGCGTGGCTCTTCCGACGATAGATGCTCTAATTCCCGAAACACGGCCGTCCCGCGAGCCTAAGCAGGCTGCCGACGACTGGATGGGCCTCGTGCGAGCGGGCGCCGGGTTGCTGGGCGTCACATACGCGGTGACCAAACTTGGCACCGCATGGGCGTTCTGGGCGCTTGCGAACCCGTTGATCTGGTTTGTTGGCGATGCCACTGTCAACGGATTTGTGTTTAGCTCCGTAGTGGCCGTTCTGGGGGCCGTGCTGGCTGTGTCTGCCGTGGCCGACGACGTCTCTGCGGTGCTGCGGTTCCACACGCTCCCGGCTCTGGCCGGCATTGCGGCGGCGCTGTTCAGCACCGCCATCTGCTTTGGCAACCTAGGGCGCCGGCTATTGGCATCCCCGGCGATTCCCGGACAGGCGCAGCGTCCGAGCAGCGCTAGAAGCAGCGGCCGCGCGACTCGCTAGAGGCTCGCTAGCTTCTCGAACGACTTTGAACGGGCCGCCACCCTCATTCACCCGGCGACCGCTCGTTGTTTTTTCCCCCCCATTTGTTTTGTTTCCTTTGGCATTTTGCATTTCGTGCACTTATCGCCTAGGTAGATCGACGATTTACTATGTACACGAACCAACAGCTAATTATTTATCGCGCGCTATATGTTTGCCAGCCAGTAAGCCCGAGGCCCAAAAGTCAGAAGTTGCGCCGGCGCCAGGCGCGCCACGAGCGCCATGGCAGCTTCCACTCGCCGCCCACAGGCCGGGCCAGGTCAAAGTTGTTGCGCTCGAGCTGCTCCAGGTACAGTGTGGTGGGCAGGGCAGTCATGCCGACGAGCTGGAGCGACGGGGGCACGCCGACGCGGGTGCGAAGGTCGTTGACGATGCTGCGGGCGGTGAGCACATGGTCGTTGGCACGCGTGGCCGCGGCGAACACGACATCGGCCAGGCCCGGCACGGCGGCGAGCGCGCCGGAGCCGCGCTCGGCCGCGTCCAGCACGGCCTGGGTGGACACGCCGTGCTGCGTCAACAGGTCGACGGGCAGGTTGACGTAGTTGTGCTTGCCCGCGTAGAATTGGAACGCGCGCAGCAGGCCGGCCACGCCCGCGGCCTGGCCCAGGTGCGCACATACGTTGGTGACCTGCTCGTCGAGCGCGGCGTGCTGGGCCAGGTACTGGGCCGTGTCGGGCCAGGCGGCGTGCAGGCCCTCGAGCAGCGCGTAGTGCAGCTGGCTGGCCGTGCCCTCGCCGTAGCGCTCCATGTCCTCGAGCGTGCGCAGCGGGGCCTGGGCCAGCCGGGCCTCGCGCGTCTGCACCACCGTGAGCAGGTACCGCTTGGCCAGCGGCAGGCCCTGCTCGCGGACAACGTGGTGGAGTAGCGTGAACACGGGCTCCTTGGGCGGGTCGCTGCCGTGGATCTCCTGCACGCCACCCTTCCAGAACTCGAGCCGCAGCCGCGCAACCTTGCGGTCCGTCGCCGTGTCCACCACCCTCTGGGTCTTGACGTTGTACGCCCGCAGCCCGAGGAACAGATCGCGGGCCGCGGCGGGCATGTACTCGGCCAGAATATAGCCCGGGCGGTCATTTTTGCGCAGCAGATCGCGGACAATCGTCCGGGCCGCCGGTACGGCCACCATGTTAGTCAAGTCGAGCGCTGTCCGCTGTTTGTCTGGCCGCGCTACCAGTGCACAAGCAGTGCACGGGAACACGGACCTGCATAATGATGCATTGGGACCGCCCGGTAGGGCTTGTCGTCCACTGCTGCAAGGGGGGCCTGCGAGGATGAGGCCAAGGATAAGCGATTACCAGACAAATTGCTACGCTATTGCTACACTATTGCTCGATGTCTTTTGAGTAATTGACCTTCCACTACTGGGAATGCGAAGGACCGGGTGCCTGGCGACTCTATCTAGTGGTGGGCGAGGGCAGCGCCAGGCAGCACCCAGCTAGCTAGCTCAGCCGGTCCCGGCCTCGCCAGCTTGGGAGGCAGTCAGTGCTGTTTATACAACGCGACCACTCGACCCGCTCGACCCGCTCGGCATCAATTGACTCGGGTGCTCGATGTAACTGTCAAGAACCTGCCCGCAGAGGTCCACAGGGTGGGCTATGTCCGTTTCCATCCTTGGTTCCGCTGGTCCGGTGTCATGCCTGGCGATGCCACCCCGGGCACATGCCGCATCCCCCGCATTCGGCTCAATTCGGAGCCCTTACCCTCGGGACACCGTCCTTGAAATATAAGCCGGCCACCCCACCACTCCGCGGGTCATCCTCCTCCGGCTATCATTCCGGACACCCCTCCCTCCCTTTGTTCGCTAGTTAGGAAATGTCGGACAGCTTGCCGGACAACTGGCCCGTGATCGCGGCCGCAGTGCTGGCCGTGGTTGTGTCGGTGCCGCTGATCCTGAAGTTTGTGCTTGGCGGCGGCTCGTCGGCCCCCGTGCTGGACCCCAAGGAGTTCCGCAAATTCAAGCTTGTGCAGCGCACCGACGTGTCGCCCAACACGGCCATCTACCGGTTCGCGCTGCCGCGCGTGTCCGACGACCTGGGGTTGCCAATTGGCCAGCACATCTCCATCCGCGCCATCATCGGCGGCAAGGAGATCCTACGCTCGTACACGCCGGTGGCCCACGGCAAGGGCTGGTTCGACCTGCTCATCAAGACGTATCCGCAGGGCAACATCTCCAAGCACGTGTCGGACCTGAAGGTAGGCGACTGGATCGAGGTCCGCGGGCCCAAGGGCAACTTCAACTACCGTCCGGGTCTGGTCAGGCACCTCAACATGGTGGCCGGCGGCACCGGCATCACGCCCATGCTGCAGATCATCAAGGCCATTCACGAAAACCCCAGCGACAAGACCACGGTCAACCTGATCTTCGGCAACGTCAACATCGACGACATTTTACTGCGCCCCGAGCTCGAGGAGCTGGCCACTGACCCGCGCATCAGCATCCACTACATCCTCGACAACCCGCCCGACCAGTGGACGGGCTCGGCCGGTTACGTGACCAAAGAGCTGCTGGCCGCGGAGCTGGGTGCGCCGGCGCCCGACTCGAAGCTGCTTATCTGTGGCCCGCCCCGCATGGTCGACTCCATCAAGAAGGCGTCGGTCGAGCTGGGCTGGGAAAAGGCCCGTGCTCTGTCCAAACTCGAGGACCAGGTCTTTGCTTTCTAGGTATTGGGGCCCCTGCTACTCTCGAGTCCACTTTTATGAATGACGACAAATAGCGCCGAACGTAGTCGAAACAGTCGGAGTGTGTGTGCACGCGCGCGCGAGATAGATTACTAGTCATATACATATATGTATGTCATTACACTGAACGCCGTCGCCGCCGCCGCGGGACACGTACATGGGCGGTCATGACGAGCCCAGCCGGCCCATCAGGTTGTGATGAAGCACGCTCACAGCTTTGTGCGCGTCGCCCTCATTTACGACGCACGAGATGTTGATTTCCGAGGCGCCCTGTGAGATCATCTCCAGGTTGATGCCGGCCTCGGCCAGTGTCGTGAACATACGGCCGGCAATGCCCACCAGCTGCTTCATCTGCGTGCCCACAAGCGACACAATCGACAGCTTTTTCGTCACGTCTACCGTGCCGTACTTGCGCAGCTCGCGTAGCGCGTCCGCCCACGGCACGTCCGGCGCGGCCGCGTGGATAGCCATGGAGATGTGCACCTCCGACGTCGAGATCAGGTCCACCACCAGCTTGTAATGGTCCAGAACGGTGAACACCTGAGCGAGGAAGCCGTGCGACCGTCGCGTTTTGTTTGAGTGCACGTTGAGTACGACAATGTGGTTTTTGGATGTAACGGCCGTCGGGCCCTTGGTGGCCTGGCTCAAGTTGACAAACGACCGCGACACTGCAATGGGAGGGTGCAGCGGCGTCTCCCGGCCCTGCTCGCTCTCATCATCGGGGAAAATCCGCGTGCCGGACCCTTCAGTGTTCATGACATTCTTGATGCGGATCGGGATGCGGGCCCGAATGGCCTGCTCCATGGTGAAGGGGTGGATGACCTCGGAGCCGTAATACGTTAGCTCGGCCGCCTCTTCCGGCGTGATCTGGGGAAGCAGCTGGGCAGTCGGCACTTTGCGTGGGTCCGCGGTGAAAATGCCGTCCACTTCTTTCCAGATCTGCAGCTCGTCAGCCTTCAGACCCACAGAGATCAGCGCCCCGCACAGATCCGTGTAGCCGCGACCCACTCTGTTGATAAGTCCGCCAGGAATCAGCCCAAAGAAGCCGGTAACGACGGGGACAGCGTTTTCATCGACGTCACGAATGACATCGGCCATAGTTTTCGAAAGTTCGGCATAGAATTCTCGGTCCAAATCACGACCGTTAGCGTTGGTTATCAACCGGCTAAAGTCGACGTATTTCGCTTTGTGGCCTGTATTCTCAATAACGGCTGTCATAAATAGGCAGGCAAGCTTCTCTCCAACCGACAGCACCAAATCCAGCGTACGCGAGCTCACCTCATCGAGAATTTTTGATGCCTCGAGAATCTGCATGGCGTCGTCGCACTCTTGAGTCATGCTTTTGACGAGACCAGCATACAGAGGGTTCTCTGCGCCGAGAATTTCTTTTGCGGCATCCACATGGTCTCGCCGAATGTCGTCTACCAGCTTGCGGAAGCCGCCGCCGCTCGTGAGCGCCTGGTCCGCTGCGTTCAATAGCCGGGTCGTAGTTCCCTCTGCCTTGATGTTGGTGCTGCGAGCAGAGCACACCACTACCACACGCCAATCACGCTCATAGACATTGACAATGTCTTCAGCAATAGTGCGAGGTAGCTTTCCCACGCTCGTCCCGCCAAACTTTTGAACTAGCCACGGCCGCGACATGAGTCAATTCAGGTGTTTCTCTATGCACGGCTTTCTGCATATTGAAAAAAATCCGTCACGTGGGGCTTCCCGTCGCGGAAAGAAATATTGTCCTGGCTGGGTTGTATATACGCAATTGAGGTGGGCCGTTCGCGCCATATATTAAGAATTTATCTCAGACCCGAATTGTCCAAGCGATAAAAATGGTTTACGAAAAAAATCAAGACAACGGGTACGCCGCCTTTTCTTTGCGCCAGCCGGGAATCGAACCCGGGGCTCGATCGAACTCACTTAGAAATGGGAAGGTCGGATTTTACCACTAAACTACTAGCGCCGATTTTCAAATCAGCTAAAGACTTTGTACATGAAGACAAACCGACTTTGAGTCATTTAGAGCCCTCAGGTCTCCAAATGCCAGCGCAATTGTATCATTTTAGTTTAAGTGGATGATAACGCCGGTATCTGATCCTGGACAGCAGAAAGGTCAGTGTGACAGATAACAAACTGATCTGGCTCTAATTGTACACGTGGGAGATTCTGCACATTCGATTGCCAGGCAGAAACAGTGCGCAGGCTATTCGTGCAATAAAGGCATCATTCGCTAGGTGTAAAGTCATACTTGTACACTTGGACACAAACACACAAAACTTGATTTTGCGAGGATCAAAGTTATAGCACATCTCAGTGCAGAGACTTTTGAAAGCTCGTCTGCCAAGGCTGGTTTATGCAATCCTGCGAATTGAATGCTCCCACCCGCTATCGACCTGCATGCATGAGTGTCGCAGTATGCGTTCGTCCCGGTGTGACTAAGTTTGCCAGGCCAAGGGGTCGGTAATTTGTCAAAACCAGGATCAATTCAACAAGCCTCCTTTCAGTTGCAGGAGCCGCCCGATGGTACGGCTCGAACTTCTTTCACGCACGGCGAGCGGGAGGATGGTGGCGCCACTGGGGCCAAAAGTGGGTTCAAATTTTCGGCTCGCCGCCTCCCGGCTCAATCCACGAGCAACTCCTGCTAGGCATTTCTCGCCTGCGAGGTTGCTACGGGCTGATACGCCGCCCAAACGACGTACCAACATTTTCGTGCGCGTGTTCCGCTTCGGTATATGGTCAACTGGCTTTGTGCTTGCCAGTGCTGTTGGATACGGGGCGGTAACGCTGTGGGCGCAGCGGTACCCGCGGGATCAGAAACCCGCTGATCCCACCAAGAAGAAGCTAGTTATTCTTGGCACAGGCTGGGGGTCCGTCAGTCTCCTAAAGACACTTGATACTGCCAACTACGATGTTACTATCGTGTCGCCGCGCAACTACTTTTTGTTCACTCCCTTGCTCCCGTCGTGCTCTACGGGAAATGTTGAGCACCGTTCGATTATGGAACCAATCCGCTATATTATGCGTGGAAAAAGCACAGAATCCTCGTTTGTTGAGGGTGAGTGCACTAAAATCGACTCTGATACACACACATTGACTGTCAAGGGTGTAGTTGGTACGGGCGAGGAGGGTATCCCTGCACCCACCATGCAGATCAAGTATGATCTCTTGGTGGTTGGCGTTGGCTCCGAAGTCAGCACCTACGGAATTCCTGGTGTTAAGGAATACGGCATTTTTATGAAAGAGATTGAGCATGCGCACAAGGCTCGCCAACGTATCATGGATTGTGTCGAAGCAGCGTCATTCCCGGTGCAGAGCCCGGAAACCCGAAAGCGCCTTCTCCATGCCGTGGTAGTTGGTGGTGGGCCCACTGGTGTTGAATTTGCAGGCGAACTTCACGACTTTTTTGAGCAGGACTTGCGGAAATTCAGCCCCAATCTGGCGGCAGATTTCAAGGTGACTCTAGTGGAGGCTCTACCGAATGTTCTGCCCTCTTTCTCCAAGCACCTCATCTCTTATACGGAGAAAACGCTCAAAGATGAATCGATTGATGTTTTGACAAAGACTGCGGTTAAGGAAGTTACGGAAGACACCATCTATGCTGAACAGACCCTTCCTGACGGGTCCAAGAAGCGCATTGCCCTGCCGTACGGCATGTTTGTATGGGCGGGAGGAAACAAGGTTCGGCCCCTTGTCCAGGACTTGATTGATAGCCTGCCTGCTCAACAGGGTGCGCGCCGTGGTCTTCTAATTGACGAGTTCTTGGCCGTCAAGGGCGCAAGTAACATCTGGGCTCTGGGCGACTGCACCGCCTCGCAGTACGCGCCCACGGCACAAGTTGCGGCTCAAGAAGGCTCCTATCTTGGCCAGCTTCTCAACCGCAAGGCGCAAGTTGATGAGCTGGAAGACCGTATGACCGTCCTCGACCAGAAACTTGACACCACCCACGACAAGAGAGCTGCACAGGAACTGCGTGCGCTCGAGCGCAAGCGCAAGCTGTTTGGCATGCAAAAGACGTTCCAGTACTCACACCAGGGATCGCTGGCCTACGTGGGATCTGAAAAGGCGGTTGCTGATCTGGCCGTGGGCTCCACGGAGATTGCCTCGGCGGGCTCTATGACCTACCTGTTTTGGCGGTCGGCGTACGTCAGCATGTCTTTCTCGCTACGCAACAAGGTACTTGTTTTGTTTGACTGGTTCAAGGTCCGGATGTTTGGTCGCGATGTATCCCGGGAATAGATACTCGACGGGATCTGTTTAAGTAGCCTCTAATAGAATCAATATGATGGAATTATCACGGTGGCCAGTGATGGCTTTGGCAAAGTCAGCTATACTTTAAAGATATAACACAGGGCTCAGGCAATGTTTTTCCTAGAGGTCAATAAAATGGAAATGTACTTAAATAAAATTTAGTGTATGCACGCCAAAAGCAGTCAAATAAGCAAACCATCTAGAGAGCCAGGCTAAAGTGTAAGCAAGGTGCGAGGCATCTTAGTTTCAGTAAGGATATTGCGAGCGCGAGCATGGCATGAAAGAATTGCGATAGAGGGAGGCTGCTGGAAACCGCGGACTTAGTGATTCAGGGTCTTGAAGGGACGGCAGGGAGCGGAATGTTTGGGGGCTCGGATATAGACTCATGAGAGTTGGTCGTAGAAGTAGAGGAGTTTGACTTATCAGATTGAACCGATTCACGCTTAGGTTCTTGGCTGCGGGGTCCTTTCTGTCCATTGTGGGAGCTCGCTGCACGGGCAGCTTTACGTGCAGCTCGCCGACGCTCTTGCCGCTCGTACTCCCAGGAAAAGTATTCGCTTGTGATGTCGACGTTCAGGCTGTATGGGTTGAGATTATCAGAAGACTCTTCGGTCACCAGGGCTCTGGGGGTCTTTTTCAGCGCGGGAACAGTGACTGAGGGAACAAAGGTCGTATAGGCTGACCGCAATTTGCGGGCAAACACACTACCATCCGGCATGAGAGATATCGACAAAAGTATGGAGCAGACAGCCAATGCGGGGAGACCGCGGACAAGAGCGGCAATTTATTGAATAGGATGTTCTGCAGGGGTCTGCCTAGCAGATGCGCCGGGGCCGACCCTGCTGAAAAAAGCTGGCGAGATGTGAGACATGCACCCGCCGCCCCGGCTAATTAATATGCATGGAAGGGTTCGGGAGTCACGAAAGGGGGTGAACTGCTGCAGAGAACCAGACAGGTCATGGACTTTCAAGTACAGCGATCAGCCAGAGCAAGGTGTGGACTAATATGTTTGCGGATATGAGCACTATATGCAGCGAAAGTCGTAGCTACTTGCCATTATTTGTCCGCCTTAGACTCCTTATCCCCATGGAGGCTACCCGCAGGAGTGGTACATCAAGCCCTAACCCCTACGCGAGGCTCGGGAGTTAGCCAGTGACTGAGCGCACACGATCGACGTGAGGCTGGGTTAGCTATGCACTGGTGTTGCCATTGGTGCGCGTGATCAAAATTAATACGAGTACACAGGGTGATCAAAATAGAGGAATCATGAGTGCTTATGCAAGAGTAGCAAGGGCACTTTTCTCCTAGTAGGGGGTGAAAGTGTAGCAGTGGGGACAAGCCTTGCGGCGGGGAAAAGGGGTTGCCCAAGCCCGCCGGCGTTGTTTCAGTCTGCAAATGCAAGCGTCATGTAACTTTACTGGGACCTGCAGGTCGACCCGTAAGACACCAAGCTAAATTACCTGCACAGGGTGCTATGGCTTCTATACGCGTCAAGGTTTAGCTAGCTACTACTCGATCCTCCGCTTACATATCGCTGCTAACAATGCCAATTGTTCAGTCTTTACGCTACTTTGTGGCAAGTTTGCTCTTCACTCGTGAGCAAATGTGCCAAAGAGTATTAGTGCCGTAACTAGGTGTATTCGGGCAACGCATCGCAGGGCAGACAAAAATTCTGGATTCTGCGATGTCGAGGCCCCGAAAACGGAATGTTTGTTGATGATATTTGGATCCCCTTTCGGCAGTGAGACACTGCAACTACGGCGCGTGGGGTATGTCTAAGGTCTGTCTAGGCCCGAGATCCAGGGATGCTAGACACTGAATTGGAGCAATCCAAGACATTTATCTTCCATAGGCTCCTAAATAACTAGTGTTGGAACGAGTTCCGCTAAAATGCGCGAGCTTGCCCCGAGATTATGCGGTTCGCCCTTTACCTGCACCCACTGTGTGCTCTTTATCCTGCGGGGCTTGGGCCAGAGGGACGGCCGGCCACTGGGGGAGGCACTGGCTGTACTCCTCGCGGGGGTGACGTTATTCGGGGCGATTGCAATGGTGTCTCACTTGACAGGCGCATATATGTGTGCCTATGCGTGTTTTTTAGCTCAAGAGGGCCGGGCCGCTTCTCTGGGCATATCCGATCGATCATGCAGCACAGCACACATTACTCTATGGTGGGGGGGGGGTGGCGTTGCGGTCAGGCAACGGTGCGAGTAAGCAAAGCAGGCCTACCTGTAAAAGTGTTCTCTAGATGGGGAAGCAGAGAGACCCTCAACTCTTTCTTGCCTGGCCCGCCCGGGCCAACCCCCAACCCTGGAGCGCGTCGTGTGGTGGCACTGCTAGCGGGGGATCTGACGGCTGGACGGACCGGCTACCCAGCTGACTACGCCGAACACATCTCTTCTCTTCTCCATCTACAAAGTCAGATCCAATGTCGAAACGCGAGGAGGAGTTGCTGGACTACTCGGATACGGAGGACACCGCCGTCCCCACGACCGACAAGGCTGACGCCAATGGCAACGGCGCGGCCACCGGGGCCAAGGGCTCGTATGTGGGCGTGCACGCCACGGGCTTCAAGGACTTCCTGCTCAAGCCCGAGCTGCAACGTGCCATTGTTGACTCGGGGTTTGAGCACCCCAGTGAGGTCCAGCAGAAGGTCATTCCGCAGTCGATGCTGGGCGCCGACGTGATCTGCCAGGCCAAGTCCGGTCTGGGCAAGACCGCTGTGTTTGTGCTGTCCACGCTGCAGCAGCTGGAACCCGTGGCCGGCGAGGTCTCGGTGCTCGTGCTTTGCCACACGCGCGAGCTGGCGTACCAGATTAAGAACGAATACGACCGGTTCTCCAAGTACCTGCCCGATGTGAAGACCAGCGTGTTCTACGGCGGCGTCTCCATCAGCAAGGACAAGGAGGTGCTGAAGAGCGCCGAGACGACGCCCAACATCGTGGTGGGAACGCCTGGCCGCATCAACGCGCTCGTGCGCGAAAAGGCACTGCGGCTCAAGAACGTCAAGACGTTTGTCATTGACGAGGTCGACAAGGTACTGGACCGCCTGGATATGCGCCGCGACGTGCAGGAGATCTTCCAGGCCACGCCGCACACGAAGCAGGTCATGATGTTCTCGGCCACGCTGAGCCAGGAGATGCGCCCCATTGTGCGCAAGTTCATGCAGAACCCCCTGGAAGTCTACGTCGACGACGAGGCCAAGCTGACGTTGCACGGTCTGCAGCAGTACTACGTGAAGCTGGAGGAGAACCAGAAGAACCGCCGGCTCAACGAGCTGCTGGACTCGCTGGAGTTCAACCAGGTGATTATTTTTGTGAAGTCGCCCAGCCGCGCAAACGAGCTCAACCGCCTGCTGAACGAGTGCTCGTTCCCGGCCATTGCTGTCCACGGCAACATGAATCAGGAGATGCGCATCGAACACTATAAGGAGTTCAAGGAGTTTAACAAGCGTATCTGCGTGGCCACGGACGTTTTTGGCCGCGGCATTGATATTGAGCGCATCAATCTGGCCGTCAACTACGACATGCCCCCCGAGGCCGACCAGTACCTGCATCGCGTGGGCCGTGCGGGCCGGTTCGGCACGAAGGGCCTGGCTGTCTCGTTTGTAAGCTCGGAGCAGGATCAGGAGGTGCTAGACAAGATCCAAGAGCGCTTCGACGTGAAGGTGCTGCCGTTCCCGGAGGAGGGCCTGGACAGCTCCACGTACATGAACTCCTAGGAGCGCCCCGGCAGGCGGCTCTCAGCTCTCGCAGGCGGCTCTCGGACTCTCGCAGGCTCCTGTAGCTAGGTAAAAAGTAGAATAGTAATTGTTAAAAATTATCCCGGCCGGCTCGGCTCGGGGGCTGATTTCCCCCCTCCCCCGTTCTGCACGCGCCTCGCTTGTTCACATGCCATGCCACTGCAGCGGCCTGCCGTACGGATGCGCTGCACTGGGTGGTACGCACAAGCTACCCACCCACCCGCCTGGCCTATCGGCTCCGGTCGAATCGGTGTGCGGGGGCCGTCGTTACCTAGCCTAGCTGGGACCTGCCCTGCCCTGCAAGTGGGGAGGCGGGTGGATGAGAGAGCGCCCCCGTAAGCGCCAGCACTTACAGCTTTGAGCAAAAAAAAAAGAAAAAAGAAATTGGGCTTGAGAACGGGGCGTGCACGAATTTTGGCTCGCGTGCGCACCAATAGCTGGTATGCTTGGCCCGCCTCGCCTCGCCTTGTCTCCGCCCACTGCACATGTGAAAGGTGACCAATTCAGTCAGGGCTAGGGTGCGCGCTCGAGACCGCCCGCGCACCAAAATATTACGCACACCGGGCTCGGCGAAGCTAGTTTCGCATCTGAACCTTTCTCGCCGACACCATGGAGAGAATCGTGGCCCAGTCTACCAAGCTGTGTCCGTTCGTCAAGGCGCACGGGCCCGCGGCGCTGCGCCGCATGGCCCAGGGCCGCGGGCTCGTGGCCGCTGCCCAGGGCTGCCCCGTCATGGCCGCGGCCATGGAGCAGCGGCGCGAGCAGTCCACGCTGGCCGCGCATTCCGCGCAGCAGCCCGAACCGCGCGCCGAGCCGGGCGCGAAGCCCGGCGCGAAGCCCGAGTTCGAGCAGCGCCCGGCCGAGACGCAGGAGACCACGTCCTTTGATGGCCCCGGGCGCGCCGCCAGCGTGAATCTGAACGACGCCCTGCACTCCACGGCAAGCGCGGTCTACGGCCCGGCTCACGGCTCGGACCCGGCGGCCGGCAAGGGCGCCGCGGCGCCGGCCAACTCGCCCTACGAGCGGGCCTACGCAGCGGCTCTCGAGGCCAAGAAGCTCGACAAGTCGTACCGGTACTTCAACAACATCAACCGGCTGGCCAGGGAGTTCCCGCGCGCCCATCGCGACGTTGAGAAAGACCGGGTGACGGTGTGGTGCGCCAACGACTACCTCGGTATGGGCGGCCACCCGGCAGTGCTCAAGGCGGCCCACGAGACGCTGGATCGCTACGGCACGGGCGCGGGCGGCACCCGTAATATCGCCGGACACAACCAGCACGCTGTGAGGCTCGAGCGCACCGTCGCAGAACTGCACAATAAGCCGGCCGCCCTGGTGTTCACCTCCTGCTATGTTGCCAACGATGCGGTGCTGAGCCTCCTGGGCAACAAGTTCAAAGACCTTGTGTACTTTTCCGACGAAATGAACCACGCTTCGATGATCCAGGGCATCCGCCACTCTAGCGCCCGCAAAATCATATTCAAGCATAACGACCCTGCCGATCTCGAAGCGAAGCTGTCCCAGTTCCCCAAAGAAACGCCCAAAGTCATTGCCTTTGAGAGTGTCTACTCCATGTGCGGCTCCATCGCGCCCATCGAGGCTTTTTGTGATCTAGCGGACAAGTACGGAGCGCTCACCTTCCTTGACGAGGTACATGCCGTGGGCATGTACGGCCCCCACGGTGCGGGTGTGGCCGAACACTTGGACTATGATTATCATGCCCGTGGGCGAACAGGTTCCACTGAATCTGGGCGGCCTGCTGTGATGGATCGCATTGACATGATCACGGGCACCCTAGGCAAGGCCTACGGCAACGTAGGCGGCTATGTGGCCGGCTCGGCCAATTTTATTGACTGGGTCCGCAGCTACGCTCCAGGCTTTATCTTCACAACATCCCTGCCTCCGTCGGTCATGGCCGGGGCCAAGGCCGCCATTGATTACCAGTCGTCCACAAATGCCTCGCGGCGTGCTCAGCAGCTCCACTCGCGCTATGTGAAGAAGCAGCTCGGCTCGCGCAACATCCCTGTAATTCCCAACCCGTCCCATATTGTGCCAGTGCTCATTGGTGATGCCGACCTCGCCAAGGCGGCCTCTGACATATTGTTACGTGACCATGGCATCTACGTCCAGGCCATCAACTACCCGACTGTCCCCGTGGGCGAGGAGCGCCTACGAATCACTCCGACCCCAGGTCACACTCGTGACCTAAGTGACGAACTTGTTGATTCAGTTGACACCGTGTTTTCTCGTCTCGAGCTCAAGCGCACCACAGACTGGGCTGCCCAGGGTGGCCACTGCGGTGTGGGGAACTCGCAGAGTGTACAGCCCCTGTGGACGAATGAACAACTCGCTGTAGCCTGAAGTGTCCTCTTACCAACCTGATCGTTGTTTCCTGGGTAGGAGCTTTATGCTGCATGTGAGCAGCCAGTCGCCGGGCATAGTCAGAACGTTTCTTTGGTTGCCATATGCCTCATCGGCAAGTCGACCTTCATCAGCTAGCTTCTAGAAGTAGTTTTATGTGCTAATAGGAAATGGTAAATCTTTTTTTTTTTTTCTCTCTCTCTCTCTCTCTCTCTCTGTTTGTGTTTTTTTTTTTTTTTTTTTTTGTTTTTCTCCTCGATGCAAGGGGACTAATTTGGCGTGGTGAAGTTGCCAAGTAAGTTAAATAGAAAGTGATGGGGCATACTATGGGCGCAGTGCTAAGCAGCCACAGCCCTATCGATGATCGCAAACACTTGGCCCAGCGACTTGCGGGGTATCAGGAACCATTCTACATGGATGCCATATGCGTCCTGTTTGCACCCGCCGCACTCGACCCAGCCGCGGCCAAAGCGTTCGTGTAGAGCGGAATGTATCTGTTGCTCAACCCGGTGCGGCTGCGAAGTGGGCCAGCCTCGGAGTGCCCGATCGTAATGCGCAGCCTTGTGGTTTTTTGGCACTAGGTTCTCAATGGGGTGCCCGCATTGCTGGTGCCATTGAGCGAGGCGCGCTTTCGGCAGCTTGGTGGTGAACCCGACTTTGACCAGCATTTTCTGGGGCGGGCGCACGCCCAAGCGTGCAGCAAGGCGCTCAAATAGATTCAATGCCTTGAGTGGTTCATACCGGTTCGAGTTCTTATTGAACACATGCACGTTGCCGTGGTCCTTCTGCAGAGTGTAAATGTAGATGTAACCCGGCTTGGCCGACACTGCCGGTACGACCGGCCGATACCGTATAGGGCTGTGTGTCCTTTGCGCGGCTTTGGGCCGGGCTGGCGGCGGTGCTGATCTTCTCTGGGCCGGTCTGGCTGGCGGCGCTCGTCGCGCATCTTGCCCGTGGGAGCTGCGGCCCGGCGGCGCCTGAGCCACATGGTAATGGCACCACCCCGAGGCAGTATCCATTTTACAGCGAGCGCCCTTCTTTGTGGTGCCACGGCATTGCATCTGGGTCTGTTCTTTTAGCAAGTCAAAGCCAAACTAAGCGGCGAGGAAGTGCCATCGCGTGCCGACCAGCCATCCTCACGGTCGATGCACGATGCACAGATTGGGTAGGTGGCTGCCAACCACCTCTCTCCCAGCAGCCTCGGAACTGGGGGCAGCGAGCTCTCACCTGTGATGTGCTGAGAGTACGAGCCCACAGCCGGCCAAACTGCTCGGTCTCCTAAGAAGACATATATTCTCCGTGGCCTCTGCTACATGGTAGAGCCCCATGGGCAGATTGCTCGCACGCACCTTTTTCCCAAGGGACCCGTGGTGGCCGGCCCTGCCTCTCCCCTGGACAAGGCTTGCGTAGCTTCCATAATGCGCCAAAGCTGGGCTTTATTGAAATACTTTGGAATTTCAGCGCAAAGTGGGGCTCAATATTCGAGAATGAAGGCACGTTGCGGGCGGAAGACACCGCAAGGTGGGCGAGAGCGTCGCGGGCGCGTGTCGTTAACGAATTAGCTATGAGATAATTTAAAACCGCGAGCAAACAAGAGCACTCCATGAGCACAAAATATCCCTTGCGTAGCAGAGAAGACGTGGTAATGAGTAGGTAGATGCAATGGCGGTGGGCGGCCAGTAATAATAATACAGATATCATTGCACAGCGGCGCCGGTTCTGGTTAGACACGAGGGCAGCCTCTGCCACCCTTATGCGACAGGTAAGAGCTCGGACAACAGCAGTTCTTTTAGCAAAGCTTTGCCACCAAATTGATAGATACAGGCACCGCCTTGGTCACACGCGGTTCACAGCACTCCCCGGGCTGGCCAAATTAGCGGCCCGGCTCACAGGCGAGAAGAGCACTGCTGGGCGCTGATTTGTTGCTGGTGTTTCGCCAGGCATGACAAACTCCGAGCGAGGCGTGCTAACCCCTGGCGAGTTCACAGGCGAGGCAGGTCTGTCCTCGGTATGCGGGACTTCGCCACCTACGCCATTGCTGAGGAGCTCTGGCTCTGAGGAAGTACGGGGCTCGCTGAGGGCTTCGGGTTTTTTGTTGACAGAACGCACATCTGTCTCAAGAGTCTTCGCGTACATTTTCCAGCGGTGATTGCGGTTGCGAAGGTCTCGTTCTGAAACGAGCGACTTGCCAGTGTAATTTCGATATCCGGCTACCACCAGCGTGCTTGCGATCCAGACAAAGAGGGCCACGACCGTGAGACCAAGCAGGATAGGCAGGAAAAACACTACCGCAAGAAAAGCAGTGACAACAGCCGTGACAGCTAGCAAAAAAGTACCCAAGACCACCGTAGTAGACATGGGCCACAGAAGTACGCCGTAGATAACAAGGAAGAGGACGACGTAAGGGTGGTCTTTCCACAGAGATTTGAGGGTCGCTTTGGTGGATTTTGCCACACTAAACAAGACGCTAGTTAGTTCTGCGCGCAGTGACCCAGAGCTCTGTGAGCACTGTGAGTGACTTACACTAGCGCACCTTCGAAAAGGTGGTGAGGACTCTTTGCGTTCACCTGAGGCGATGAATCCATGGATGGACAGGTGGGCCCTACCGTCCCTTTATAAGGACTTGGGCTGATGCCCCGAATCACAAATGTGATTTCGCCGTGCATGACATCGGCCCTGGGCCTTATAGCATGTGAATGTGAATGAAGAAAAAGCACAGCGGGGCCACGAAGTAATGCGATCACTCAATAGTAGATATCGTAGTGGATTGAGAGTCCATCAAATTGCGACAGGCTCTATGTACAATAGTGCCAGAGGCTGTAAATCATTTCTCGGGGTTGCTGTTGCTCGCGTCTGACGCCTCCCCGAGTGGCCTGTGGCCCTTATTTTTGTACATTTGCCGGGCAGACGTCATGCTCCGCTTGCTCTGCCGCATGCGGAATTGGCACTGCTCAAACGAGATCACTGATCCAAGAATGAACCCGCCCATGGCCCAGTTGGCGGCCCGTATTGGTGGTCGACGCGAGAGAAATATGACTCCGCCCGTAACGGTACCAATGCCGACGCCAGTGAGAATCGCCTGGCGCAGGCAGGGAATTTTGTTGATGTTTTTGAAGTCGTTTGCGTCGATGCTCTGGAGCGTCTCCATTACGGAGGGCCTCGCAGCGGCCCGTGCCTGTGCGGCCGCCTTGACGTCGTCTTCGAACTTGGGCGGCAGATCCTCGAGCAGCTTCGCTTCGGGCTGCTTGGCTGCCTCGCCTTTATTCGCAGGCACATCGCCCGTGCCATCTTTTCTCCACCAGCCCCAGAGTTTCATATTGGTGGAACCCTCCGTTGGTACGAATCGATCCGAAGGGCAGGGCTGGCGCCTGACTTTGATTTTGGCCAGAGTCACGGGGCCACCTACTTGGCTCAACATCACGCCAGCGCCCTAGGGACGAAGTGCCAAGAGAGGAGGTCCAATGAGACCAGACTTTATTTTCAAATTAGGGAGGAACACAGGCAGGTTAATTATTAGCCAAAATCGCTGCTTGCAGGTACCTTCTCATACGAGACCGGGTGGCAATGGTTATGCGTTAAACTGCCCCGAGTTCTAGCGGTAATTATTTATTAGGTGTCTATGCAGAGAAATACAGGACGAGTAGATACATAACCAGTGCCGGGCCAGCCGTTTTGGAGATCATTGGGCCGCGGCCTCAACCACTTGGACCAGGGTCTGGCCGACCTCGACGGCCTGCCCAGAGGACAAACCGCTAGGAACGTACAAGCGAATGGCGTGCACGTAAGGATACAGCTCGAACTCGGCAACGCGACGCAACCGGGAAATGAGAATGTCCTTTTGCCGGGCGCCCAACACAATGTTGCCCAAGATGGCCTCCTGGGCTTTCGCGTCGTCGTGCGCCACGGTCAACTGGAAAATAATGATGGGAATTCCACGGCTGGAGATGATCTCAAGCTTGTTTGACTTGGCCAGCTCGTCGTACAGGGCGGTTGAAGCCTTGATTAGCGGCTGGAACTGCTGCGTAGCAAACTCAGGAGTGCTCATCTTGCCCAGCGTTGCCTGTGTGGTGCGGGCCAGGTAAGGCGGGCCAGTGGCAGAAAACGTGTAGGCCAGGCTGACAATGCGCTGGTGCTCCACCATGTAGGTGGCGCCAGCGCAGTAGCCACCAGACGATCCCGGAGCACCAGCTAATGAGCCGACCGTGATGTCGATGTCAGCGCGATCGACGCCGGCCTGCTCAACGAGCCCACGCCCCGTCTTACCCAGCGTGCCCACGGACCACGATTCATCGAGCAGGATGCGGTGCTTGTATTTTTTCTTGAGCTCGATGATCTTTGCCAGGTCTGGCGATTGGCCCGTGTACTCAAACAGGCCCTCGGTGACGATGAAGCGCCGCGGGAGCGGGCCCTTCCCGCGATACGAGGCGTTGGCCCGCTTAATTTGGATCTCGAGGTCAGCCATATCGTTATGCTTGTACCAGAACACGCGGGCGCGACTGAGTTGGATTCCTTTTTGCAATGACATGTTCACCAGAGAGTCGGCCACAATAACGTCGCCTCGCTTGGAGAAACAGGGGATAACGCTCGAGGCCGTGGCCAGGCCCTGAGCGTACAATATGCTGCGTTGCGTGCCGAGATACTCGGAAATAGCACGTTCAGCATCGATATGGGCATCTTCGTTGCCGTAAAACCCTGCGGGCCCACACGAGCCCACACCATAAGTGCGCACGCCTCGCACAGCCCGCTCTTTGATGTCACTGAGTGAGCCCCAGTGGTAGATATCTGAGGATGTGAAGTTGAGCAGTGGCCGCGGGTGGCCCCTGATTCGAACCGTCAAGCCGTTGGGCCCCTCGATTACGGGGATTTCGTCGAGCATTTTGAGGTCCTCGGGCTGCAGCGGGGACACGAGTGGCTCGGGCACCCATTCGGACGCGAGCTCGTCGAGTTCCGACTCCGAGAGCTTGAGATTCGATTTGTTGTAGGGCTGCTTGGATGCCAAGAAATACCGAACGGCAAAGAGGAACAAGAGAATCTCGAAAATCGTCCGAGCTGGGTCGTTCTGGTGCGATGCGGCGATGTAGCGCCCGACAAAGCGCGAACCGGGGATATACGAGAGCGCAGACATCGTGGAAGACACGGTCTGCTCGACCCAGGCACCGATGTTATGCGAAAAGCGATCCATTTAACAAGACCACTCCCGAGCTGTAGAAGAGCAGAACGTAGCAGGTCAAAAAGAGAGGACTGGAGAGGGACGACCAAATCACTATTGTGACAAAGTCAAGAGAGGAAGCAACTTGTAATTCGGCAAATTTTCCGCGATACCGGTGATTTCGGGACCAGCTTGGGGCTCCCGAAAAAATTAATGAAGATGCCCAAAACCCGTCGCGCGCGGTAACTAGCAGAGACCCTTTCTGGCCCCGAGTCGTTTAGTCAGTGGACAAAAGTCGCGACCGGGGCTCAGGCCGTGGCGGCGGCCCTCTGGCCGCGGCGGGGTCAAGGGTGGAGGGTTAGGGCTGACTGCCGGTAGGGCAGCCCCGCTAACGTGGAGTACTGAGCCTCTGCTGGCGGTGCGAAAAGCAGGACAGGGCAGGGCTGAAACACGCGAGAGCCAAAGGTGGGTGGATGGATGAATGCAGCGGGGGAATGCACCAGGGAGAGCAGGGGCGAGCGCATGCCGGCATCGGAGGCAGGGCCACAAACGGGCCCGGCACCGGCCACCACTAAATGAACATGGACCTGACTAAATGACTGAGAAATATACTTGGTTGAGCTTGATTATTTGCGCTTGCGGACGGGGCTTTGGTGAGCTAATTGTGTTGTCGTGGCCGCGCGGCCTGCATGGTGCCGGGATATCGCCTGCATATATGGTGCACGACGTGCTATGGCAATACGGCTGGTTTTTGTATATTATTTTGTGGTGCCGAGGTATTCATATCTACTTTGTACGTAATTTTAGTTTTTTAAACCGTGGTCTTTGGTCGGACCTTCCCTGGTTTGCCCATGGCCATCCTAGCCATGCCAAATTGCTCGAGACATTAGCTCACGCGCAGATGGGCGGGGCGGCGCCAGGACAACTATAAAGCCAGTCGCAGAACCTACCAAACCAGCACCCAATGTCCCTGTTCCAGTCTACTTCTAACGCTAACCAGTCTTCCGGTGCTCCTGCCCCTAACAACGGCACCGGCGACCAGCCCGATAAGGCCTGCTCGTGCTCTTGCGCGTGCTGCTCCGAAGCCCAGTCCTGCCCGTGCAAGGGCTGCAAGTAGCGTGCTTGGCTTAGCTTAGCTTGGCCCGAGCGGCTATCCGCTCCCGCCCGTCCAGCGGGCAAGTGGCAGGCAAACAAACGTGGCCTGCACGGCTAATTTAGTAGTTTCGAGTATTACATATTTTGATTTGTATCGGGTCAACCCAGCGGCGTGCCAGCTGCGACAACAACCCCCCGAGTCTGAGCTGCCTGAGCTGCCGGATCAGACGCCGCGCTCGATCAGCCTCTTGATCGAGCCCTCGACGTCGTCGGTGTCAAGCGCTGTTTTAGCCTCTTTGCCATATTCTGATGTTAGTTCTGCTTGCGGGGCGCACGTCGCCCACCTCGCGCAGTCCGTCCGTGAGCTAGCTGGACGACAGACGGCCGCGCGCACGAACGTTCAAGCGTGGGGGCCAAGACTTACCAAAACGAGCATAGGCTACGGGCTTAATGCCCAGGGCCTCGCGAATGAGAATGGGCGTGTTTTTGTTGGCTTCCTTGAGCCCGGGATACGCCTTGGTCAAAAAGTTTCAGAGTTAGTTCGGGCTCAGTAATACCGCGCAGGCGGCCGGCTTTGCTTCGCAGCAAGCGCCCATCCGCCCGAGACACGGAAATGCCTAAAAGTGAAAAGAAAGAGATTACTTACTGAACCGCTGCCGAGCCGGGCCCGCTTTGCGAAAAGTGGATCCGCAGCTCCTTGAGCGCCTTGGGGAAGACGTAAGACATTGGTGATGACGAAAAGCCCCGGCCGGACAGGGCCTGGCCTGCATTTAGGCTTGGGCTGAGTGGCCGGGCCTGTGGGGAGTGCTTTGTGGTGGGTGGCCCTGTGCCTGGGCTGCTCCCAGCTGCGGAGCCAGCGCGGAGCCAGCGAGGAGGGGTTGGAAGGAGGTGCGTTGCTCCCCAGCCTGCCTAGCCCGCCGAGCCCGCCGAGCCTGCCCAGGCTGCCCCACGCCAGGCTCGGCCCCTACCCTGATCCTTCAGTCATCTCTCGCTCGTCTCAACAGTTTCTTTCTACGGCTTCGACCTCCAGTCACAACAACAAAGCATGGCATCACAAGGCGCACGCTTCAGCTTCCAGCACTTCCTCAACTCGCCGACGGGCCCGAAGACCGTGCACTTCTGGGCGCCCATGCTCAAATGGTCGCTCGTCGTGGCCGGCGCCAAGGACCTGAACCGGCCCGTGGAGCAGGTCTCCGGCACCCAGCAGATGGCGCTCATGGCGACCGGCCTGATCTGGACGCGGTGGTGCTTCGTGATCCGGCCGCGGAACTACTTCCTGGCCTCCGTCAACTTCTTCCTTGGCACCGTGGCCGGCTACCAGGTCTTCCGGCTCTTCAAGTACCAGCGCTCGCTGGGCAAGTCCCCTGTGCAGGCTATCCAGGACATCGTCAGCCCACCAAAACCGCAAACAGCGTAGACTGTGACGAATAGACTGTGAAATACAAAATACAAATATAAACACCGGTAAACCGCTTGCTCGGGCCGCCGCCTACCGTGGCTGCCGCTCCCGCCCTGTAGCATGCTAGCAGGTAGTGTACTGAGCAGCATCCGGGCAATGTAATATTATGCTAGTTAAATAAGTAGGGCAGCGAAAAGCAGAGGCGCTCGCAGCAAGGCAGGCCAGTGGTGACCCACACCGTGGTAGCCACCAGGCGATCGCGCGCGTCACGGCACGCCTGGACGCCTACACCCTCTCCTCACCGCCAACGTCTCCCTCCTGCGTTGAGATTGTCATATCTGGATCTAGCGTGCTGTCTGCGTCCCGAGCAGGAGGCAAAATCGATGTGGAGGGAAGAACCGAGAACAGGTTCGTCCGGCCCTCTTCGACCTCGTGGGATGATTTCGAGCCAGGCGTGTCGTCGCGGCCATCATAGCGACCGCGCGTGCGGCCATTCGCGGGGCCAGCCGCACCGCTTCCGTCGGCATGCCCAGTATTTTCGTCATTGTAGTCGTCGTCGTCGTCGTCATCACCTTCACCTACCAGGTTATCGTCATCGCCCCCGTCATCATCTTCTGGATCCTCAGCAAACGGATCAGGGCACCCAGCTAGGAGCCCATCAAGACCCCCGCCGGACCAGCCCTTGCGTGCAATGCTCTCAAAGATTTCAATTTCCGCCGTGACTACCGAAGCAACGTGCTTGACTAAATGATCGGCCGCGTCGCTCGAGACGTGGTGCATGTCAGACAGAAAAGTGTATTTCAACCTGTTGATGTCGTCAATTTGGCCAGTGATATCCAAAAGCGCGCTGCGGTATTCTTGGAGGTTGCGGTGGCGCCGCCGCGCAGCCCTTTGGCTGGCTTGCTCTGTTTCACGCAGGGTTCTGTTCTTGCTCCGCAACTGGGTGCGAAACTCGGACTCTTTGCTTGCTAGTTGCGCCCTAAATGTTTCAATATCGTGCGCGGTAGGCGTGATGAATTTGTCGTTGATGCTGGCCTGTAGAATGTGAATGTGGTTAGACACCAGCATGTGCAAGCCGCCTGCGGCCTGCAGTCCCGATGATGCCTTGTCCGCGCCCTTACTTCGTGAGACTTCCTCCAGTGCTGCGCCGAAATTGCCCGCAGCCGTCGATGCTGCTGCCAGCGCATCGCGGTAAAGCTTCGCTGCCTCTAAGGCTTTAGCGACTTTGGCTCCGGTCTTTCGCGCGTCGGCCGGCGCGGCCAGATCAGCCGGCTGAGCCAAACCGTCTAGCCCGCCATAGAGACTGTCGGTGATTGAGGCACGCGAACCGCCGCCGCCGCCGCCGAAAATACTCATGTTCTCGCGCGACGGTCTACGGAAAAGTCCAAACAGCGACGAGGAGGCGCCCTGCACAGATTGGGGCAGCCAGCGGCCCTCGCTGGCCTGCCCAGGATCTGTCTGGCCCACAGTCGCCGTGCCGGGGCCACGAGGCCGCTGAGGTGACACGATTGGGGCGTTGCTACGTATTGACCGCCGCGACGGTGACTCCACAGGGGCCGCCCGGGGGCTATAAGTGCTTGCCGCGAGCGGAGAAGACGCAGCGGGCACGCCGAGCCCGGTGACCGCCCCGCGTAAACTTTTTACTGAGACGCTCTCGTCCTCAACATGGTCTTTGGCGCCGTCCTTTTCAGCTTGTTTGTCGGTGGCGACCGCTGTTGTCGGCGCCTGACCCTTGGCAGCTGCTGGCATGGAGTTGAGTAACGTGGCTCTGGGTGGGTGGTAGTGGGACAAACAATTTTCGAGACGTGGGGGACAGCGTGTGGGGATCATGGCACAGGGCCAGCTGCTGGAGTCAGCGATAGGCCTGGAATAGGTAATTTTTCGGCTTTCGCCTTCTCATCGCCACGATGAAAATAGCTAGCCGCTCCATACTCGTTGCGGAACCCTATACTCTGGTGGGGCCCTCTGTGGTGCGCACCGCCGGCCCCTCCCCCGCGTGACCGCCGATCTGGTCTCAACGGTGGTGGTGTATCTGCGCCAACCGAGTAACTGTCAGCGTCCGCCGACCTAGGATATCCCGGGCCCGCATATAGCTGGGTGTTCTGCACAAGTGCCTGGTGATATATTTGCCGCCCGGGCGTAAATTCAGGAGGTAGATAAACGTCAAGCTCGAGAAGCGCAGTAATATCCATTCAAATTGCAAAATTGCAAAATTGCAAATTATGTTTGGTTCTGAGTTTGAATGATGCGAGGAATACTCTGCGGTCATCAGCATAGACTGGGGCCCGCCCAACTGGGCGTCGGCCCTGCATGGCGTGTTGGGCCGGCCACGGCCACTCCTAACCATTAAGTAGCGTTACCGTATAGATGGTATTGTCCGTATTAATTATGTTCGAGTGTTAGATTGTCGCAAACTGCATAAACCCTGCCTCTTGCCGCCTGAGGACCAGACCAGTGCCCGGCCGACGCACTCTGGGCGGGATGCGCCCAATGTTCTGTAATTATAGAGCCCACTACCTAAGAACCGAAAAAGAGCTCGGCCTGATAACTGGCAAGATCAGCCCACCGGGCGACATCGGGCACTTATTGCCTATCAGCTCCTTATCTCCCTGGAGATCCGGCGCTCGGCAGCGGCAGCTTCGCGATTCAGCTAACCTCACGTGTACCATTGCATACTGCCGCCATCCTTATCGCCGCTTTCGAGAGCTTCCACGTGACATAAGCTCTTGGTTACTCGGGCCAGAGCGCGCACCCAAGGCAGCTTAGACCCCGACGGAAAAGCCAGCCATAACCCATGTAAAATTGAAGACATATCGCAAGTAAGCGTTCTGTGTGATTTACACCTCTCTTCTCCCCGGAAAGAATCCTGGGGCCCATGGTGCCGCCACCACTACCGTCGTCTCGCCCCCAGTACCAGTGACTCTTGCTCTCGGCTTACCGCATGCACCGTGACTCAGTAGTGACTGAGCTGACTGCATATCGGCGTTCGAGTAGAGTCACTAACTACCCTTACCCGCATTCCCTTGCGGCCCTTATAATCTTCCTATCGGCACGGCTCTGCTCTTCCCATCGGGGATCTCGTCTGTACCCATTCCGGGCCTGAGAAACACCTGATACTGCGGCTCTTCGCGCTTCTCGACTCGCCACGAGCAGATCTTGGATTGGTCTGGCCACAGGAGACTGCCTCATCTCTGATCCCGGCCATTTCGACCAAGAGTTTTAGTACGATCTCATTTTGTCGTGTTTTGCCGACATAGTGAGAGGCTTTAATATTTCACCGACAGGCCTTGATTCACTTGACCATTCGCTTGTGACTTGATTTTTCGACGCTCACGTCAGACATTCCGGTCCTACCACCTCACTGTCTTCTTACGCAGTTTCGATCATTTACTTTTGATTTTTTGACCTTTTGAATTTCCTTTTCCTAGACCGATTGCACAATGATTGCCATTTATAAGGCTGCTTTTAAGTGGTGAACGGCCAACCGTAGGTAGGTGCCGTTTATTCTTTTTCATTGTTGGACACAAGAGATTCGGGAGTAAAGAACAGAAGAGAGAGTGAAAGAAACAGACAGCGAGGAGTCCCAAGAAAAAAAAATTGGAATTTTTAACTTCACAAAGAAGAAACAACACACCGAAAAGTTTTCGCCGGTAGCTTTCTACTGCTCAGCTAACTTTTCCCTACAGATAAACGGGTTGCGCCATTAAGCAAAGCGGGCAATCGTTTAATTTATTACCATGCCTGCCATTCGTCGCACTATTTTGCCGAATGTCACGGCTTCCTTTGGCCCAACGCGTCCTTACGATAGGGCTCTCGCCAAATCAGCAGGTAGAACTGCTCCACCAGTTTCAGATCAACTACTGGCAGCCCTGAGTTCGCGGGGCATGCCTTACACCGTTGACACCAAGACGCACCTGGCAAATAGTGTCATGGATGTCGCTGCACGTATTGTGGCGAACTGGCCACGCTTAGAAGCCCCTAAAGCAGGGTCCCAGCCCGTCAGTGTGCGCAATGTCAAGACAGATGCTGCTGCATTAGTTGCAGCCGCCGGTCCAGATACAGATTTGGCGGGCAAATCCGCTGCGCGTCAATATGTTTCAGAAGTATTACGGCGCTCGCGATCCCCTTACGGCTTGCTGCAGACTGCCATGCTTTACCTCGTTCGGCTTCGTCCCATCGTTGCGGCGGGAAATGCTACCTTGCAGCCCTCTGTACTGGGATGTGGTCGTCGTATGCTACTAGCTGCTTTAATGCTGGCTGGTAAATATTTACATGACAAGTCTTTCAGGACAAATGCTTGGTCAAAGATTTCCGGGCTCGCCTGTTCTGAGCTCAATTCTAACGAGGCTTCCATGTTGGGGGCCCTAGACTGGCATTTACAACTCCTACCTGAAACTTATTCGGAGTGGTGTGAGGCAGTTCTCGACCTCGCCCAACCGTTCACTGACAAGCCGATGTTCGCTTCCAAGGCCGGCGCTTGGTCTGAAACGGCATCTCCTATGACCCCCATTCCTGAGCTTTCTGGTGGACATGTTCCTGCAGTGGGCATGCCGCCATTAGCTCTTCCTACCCGCCGGCTTGCAGTTCCCTTGCCGGGAGGCATAGTTCCGTCCTCGCTTGCCCAGCGCCCGTTGGAGCTGCTGTCGCCGGGCTCATCCGGACCCGAATCCGAAGGCGAGGATTCGCCGCAGACGCCTGCCCTGCAGTTGATGACGCCCGCAAACTCCCCTGCTTAGCGGCGTGGGTAGTACGAAACCTCACGACAATGCTCACGTTATGTTAACGTTTTATTTTATATAGTGACTATGAACCCAGAAAACAGGAATGAGAACGCATGGCTACGGCCATTTGCATCTCAGCAGTATCAAATGGTTATATTGGCTATCTTTGCTTAGAACTAACTATATCAGCCCAGTAGTTATGGCTGGCATAGGCGGTTCAGCACCGGGAATGGCGCTGCCTGGTCGTCCACATATCCTCGTGCTCTGTCTCTTCATCATCAGGGTTCATGACAGCGGACAAGGCTGCACGCAGCTCGTGTGCATTGATATCACCACCTTTGGCCTTAGCGCACGCGTGCTTGACGCTGACAAGACGGTTTGTAACTTTAGCAATGTCCTCCATGAGCTGATCCATGAAGTCCGCCGTCAGGAAAGGATTGACAACTACGCGAAGACATTCGATTTTCTCGACAGACGGCGGCATAGGATAGTTCGGAACAATGTAGCCCTTGTGACGCAGCATGTAAGAAACTGCTTCCTGAGGGATACCTGGATGAGCATCACGGAACGCCTTTGAAAAGCGGAAAGACACGACTGGAAGACCAGGGTTGTAATCATGAGGACTGTCGTCAAGCTTGATAGGACCATCGACCGGCTTAGGGTAGTAGGAGCCGCGAGGACGGTGAATATCACTCAGAACTTCGTAAAATCCCGTGCGCTCTAGGAAATACGAGAGGAGACGAGAATTTTTCAGGGCACCGCTGTGCAAGCAGCGGTAACCCATATATCCATAGCGGATGAGTGTGTAGTATTGGACAATAATGGGGTGACCGGGGCGCGAGAAGTTCAGCGTGAACGTCAATTCACTGCCTCCTAGGTAGTCAAGAGTAAAAAGCAAGTCATTGGGGAGGTACTTGCGGTCACGAAGAACAATCCAGCCGCATCCCACAGGCACGAGGCCAAACTTGTGGCCTGAGGTGTTGATACTCTTCACGCGCGGCAGGCGGAAGTCCCATTTGTACTCAGGGGAGCAAAAGGGAGCTACGAATGCACCACTAGCGCCATCCACATGAATTGGAATATCGAAACCAGATTCTTTCTCGTAGTCGTCCAGGACGCGAGATACCACTTCGACGTCAGCATAGTGTCCTGTATAGGTCGAGCCCATAATAACGTAAACTCCAATAGTATTCTCGTCAATGTTTTTCTTCAAATCATCGGGAGAAAAAGTGAAGTGGTCCTCCACAGTCACGTCCAGTAGGCGCATCTCGACGTCAAAGTAGCGTGCAAACTTCTCCAGGGCTACCTGAGCATTAGCGCCCATCACAATATTGGGCTTATTGTACGGCCGGCCGGCTTTTTTCTGGCGGGCCTCCCACCGGCGCTTCATTGCGAGACCACCAAGCTGCACAGCCTCAGATGAACCCGTCGTAGCTGTTCCGACGGGCTTTTCGTTGTCCTGCACATTCCAAAGGTTAGCCAACATGGAAACGCAGCGCTCATGGAGAGCGATCATAGCCGGATACTCGTCATTATCGGCCAAATTCTTTGTGAGATTTTCCATTGAGAGCTCGAGTGCTACCCTGTCGACGGTGGTTGTGACGAAAGAGGCCAAATTGAGCTTGGGCTTGCCATCGAGATCAAGATGCCGGCGCACCGTGTCTGCGGCTTGCTCGGCCAGCATGGGTTTCTCGCGGATACGGAACTTGGGGGCTGGTTCAAAAGTGCCGTCGGCAAACTCCCTTGTCAAAGTAGTGAGCAGTTTCATCTGATCCTCGGAACCTCTCTGGGGACTACCCTGAATGCTGTATAGCAGCTCCTCGGCCTTGATGGGCTGGTTTACGTCGGGGACACGAGTGGGCGTCATAGTAGCAAAAGAGACGAATATGCGGCACGGGGCTCACTTTGGGTCACACGGGTGGTTTATATATAAATTAAATGTCGCGGGGCTAAGCTGGTTTGGGGTCGGCCCAGTTCACGATGCTGCATGAGCTGCAGCAGAATGCACCATTATGATCTGATTGTGCATTCGGGGCTGAAGGTAGAGAACAGGCTAGGCGCCGAGTACGCCAAGTGCCAGGCGAGGCTTGGCCGGCTGGGCAAATTGTCCGGCAATGCCAAATCACCGAAACCCCGTTCTCAGTGTTCACCTTGGCCCAATGCTTGTCTATGGCAAGGCCCTGATTCTAGGTTCCGGCCGGCATGGACGGGGGCATCCAGGTTTCATGCACACAGGCGTGTCATGCGGTAGGCTATGCTTGCTCTCGTTTGGCAGAGGCCGCCGATTGGTCAGCGCCGCCTCAAGATACCTACGCATCGGGGCACACCTCCCACACTACAGGCTATTTGCATTTAGGGCTTCACCGACAATTTCTCCCGCTCCGTGCGCTCAATTCCGGTGATTTAATGGCAGCAAATCGCCGCGCTTAGTCTCACGTGATCGGCGAATCGGCGATTGGATCACAGCAACTCCGTCGAAGATGCTCAACAATAATGATAACGGATTTGCTATTGTGCCACAATATGTGTACTTGACTTTTTGTCAAACCTGTGAACGGCATATTCAGGCCTTGTTGTGTTAATAATTGGTCTCTACGATTCAGTAGCCTCGGAGGAATCCCCCTTCCCTCACCTTTCCCCGGCTACCGCTGACCTCTGAGCACCTGCTATTCCCAATGTAGCGTAGCCCCGTGAGTGCTGTGCGTTGTGCGTTCTGTCTCCCGCAGGCCACGGACCGCAACGACCCTAGCCCCGATAAGCGCCGGCCACACATGCTCTAACGTGCCGCCGATTAGCCGCATCGACGCATTGTTAATCGGCTGTAGAATATTACGAACACAAAATCATATTGCAACAGCGACCAGGCGTACACCGCACTGGTTTTTAATTAAATAGTTGCTGTGGGAAACGAACGGCCCGCATGCCCGAGAGCCATTCTAGTTGGCCGCCCACAGGTACGACTGCAAGTTGCTCTGCCAGGTGGCCCGGCCAGCAGGGTAATATACTCCTGTCGCATGGAACCAGTTGAAGGGTAGGGATTCCTGGATAAGCTTTACCACAGTCCGAAGGAAGTTCATCCAGGCGTCCAGGTTAATTTCCACTGGAACGCCCAGCGACCGAACTGAATACCTGCCAAGAGGGCCATAGTCTGCTTCATCATCGATAGTGGCCGCGCCCCCCTGAGTCACTTGCCAGACGCCAGCAAAAAGAAGCCTATAGGAATCGACGGGGTTATAAGAGAAAATGTCGATTCCGCTTGCTTCTTTCAAAATTCCTTCTTTATGAGCGAAGTAAATAGCGTAACTCAATATCATTGCCTTTTCCGCCGGGCTGACTTCCTGGTCTTGGAACCTGGATGCAACAACGCCATCAGGCACCTGGGTCGTGCCATAATCGATTGAATACGGAGACTTGTCTTCATGGTGCTTGCTTGGGCCCTGGGCGTACGGGGTCTCAGTTGGGCCCCTGTCAAAGTCTCGGCCCCCCAACACCACCGAGGGCCCACTAGACTGCCGCTCCGAGGGGGTTGGAGATCCTGGAATTCTTTGGACAGGTACTCTCGATTCTTTTTCTATCCTCGCTCTCTCTTCGGCCTCCCATTTGAGACGCTTAGCCTCGCGCCACTGGTGGTAATCTAAGCATTCGATTGAGTCAAGAACAATATCAGGTAAAAAGTCCACGAAGTGATCATCATCTGGCGTTCGTTTCTTGTCCTGCGTGTACTTCTTACCAAAGAAAGATACCGTCTGGCGTAAGTAGGCCTTGTCTGCAGCAGTTAGCTCAGGCTCTTGTATCCGGATGTCACCTGTAGGTATCAGCCAGCCTTTGTCTGCGTAGTATCCCAGAGGGTAAAACCTACTGGGTCGCCAGGGCATCCCTGTAGCCTGTTGAATAGGATGCAGCGCCAAGTTGTATCTCGGATCCAGACTGGCATCCAGCTTTTTCTCCTCTTTTTTGCGCGGCTCCACCGCCTTCTCACCCAAGTTCGGTCCGGGCAGCCGATGACTTGCTGGAGTCTGTGCTTCTGCTTTAGGTGTAGCCGAAGTTTTGGCAGGTTTACTTACTGTCTGGTCAGAAACGGGGCTCGCACTTTGCGTAGTAGCACCTTGCACGACTTGTGGGTTGACGAGCTTGGCTTGTGGAATTAGGGTCGGCCTCGGGTCTATCATCGGCCGGTGTATCGTCTTTGCCATCAGATTAGTGGCCGGATCGATAGGTGATTTGTAAAAGGTGTGCGACTTGAGAGTGGGCTTTGGATTGGGCTTCGAACTGAGCTTTGGTTCTGATTTAGCTGTTGGCTCCTTAGTCCGCTTAGCCGCTGGCACAGTCTGTCGTTTGGCAGTTTCTTTGCTGGCCACTTTGGCGCTGGGTTTAGATATTCTTTTGGCTTTCGATTTTGCCGCCGACTTGACAGTCCGTCTGACCAGAGGAGTCGAATCAGGCATTGCGGCTGCCTCTCTGGAAATCTGCGCTGGTGATGGACGAGATATAGTCTGCGCACTGTTTCGATAAGGGTCATGCAAAGTACCTACACGTTGAGCTCCGAACTCCGTATTAGCAAGTCTAGGGGCACTTGCCTTATCTGTATTGGGTCCACTTGGATACTTTGGCACCATAGTACTACTGTTTGCTGTGGCGCGTGGGTCAGAATTGAAAGGCGGAGATGGAGGCATTTGTGAACGATGGCGCATGGAATGATTTTGTATATGCTGGGTTCCAAGCAAAAAAGGATCTGCACTTATCTCATTCGGTTGTTCCCGACTTAAAGAAGGCTGAGTGAGCTCATTCCAGGCCATGTTGATCTCATTCTCGCTCTCATTAGAATCCATGCTTGCAAACTCATTTTGCAAGAACGAGGCAAGCTCGGGATCCATCTTGTAATGTTACGCAGGAAAGTGCTGTGCGAAGTGATTGAAATAATAGGCCGCGGGTTTGACCAGTGGTGAAAAGCTCAATCCAAAAATTTGAATACAATAGCAGGTAGAACACGACACTCCACACTACGTACTTCTTGAGTTGGGTTGGCACCAGCCACACAATAGTAGAAACGCCGGGGACCTTTAGGCAGCCAAATTCAAATTCAAGTGGGGCTTGTCGAATGAACTGTCACGGAAGCAAGAATCCGATGTACGCTTATATAGACGGGAAGTGGAAGTTAAACGTGCGCTACGAGCTTGGCGATATTAAAGTTCAACAGATGCACGCAATAGGGTTTCGGATGCGTGCTGGGGTCCCCGCAGGGCCCGGCGTGCTGAGCTGATCCGCAGATAACACACTGCAAAGGAATGCGCTAGGTTAACGGCGAGATCTCGCGGCTATTATTTTGCGGTGGCTGTCAGGGCCATTGCCGAGGAGTGGCTTGGGCCCAAGTAATATCGCAGAACGAGCCACAGGTGCAGGATTGTGCAAATTTATTGCGAAAAGGGCAGTTCTGCCATTTAGCGGGCTGCGGCCGCGTATGGGGCCCGGGCCCCTGGCAAAATGTACGCTTGTTTCAGTCTACATGTGCGGTGCAGCCCAGCCCCTAATCCCACATGCTTGAGGGTGCGAGTGGCATAGCTTACATGGGACGAATATGCACGCTCATGTCCCAGGCACAGATAAGTGGGTACCTAGCTAGGTAATGTGGATTGCGTGCGGCGATCGCAGACCGTGCCAGCTGTACGTCTGTGGGTCTCAAACACGGCATCGAAAAAGGATAGAATAGCTGATTCCTACGCCACTTGGAAAAGATGCTCCCGTACTTGTGGTTTAATTCAAATGCCTCGACCAAAGGTGGCCTAGAATTGCAATAGATGACAAACACTGGCCTGAGCGGCTATTTCCGACAATGGACCCGTGTACGAGGAACAGACAGCTCTATTAATATAAGATTCCCTTGCCAGCTTCTGAATTCGCTATTTGCGAAACACATCGATGATGCCAGTTTATTGTCTCCTCTGCACTCGATCGTAAGCCCCCACTTTCGAGCGACGATCATTAACGGCAACGAAAAAAAGCTACCTCGCTGTGCTGCATGCTGCACCGTCTGCACTGTGTCACTACACCGTCGGGGTGGGTCAGATAAGGTCCTGCCTAGCATTCGCTACAAGACTCCGATAACATTCTTTTGAAGTTTATAGTCACAATAGTTCTGTTGATTACCTATACTCTAATTTTTGAGGAATTAGGTCCGCTTGTACGTACGCTAGCGTAAAATGCAGCACCCCCTGCACCGACCTGCAGGAAGCTGCATCCACGGCTTCTGGGTGCAGCTCGCCTAATCGGCGCCGCAAGAGGCGCGATAGCGGCACCTTCGGGTCAGACTGTTCATTGTTGACAACTGCATTGGCGCTGGAGTCGAGTAAATAGTTTCGCACTCGTTTGCCATTGTTACGCTGCCCGGATCACTCTTTCCCAGCCAAGAGCGCGAAAACAACCTTCAACCTGCCACGAATAGGGTACCTACCAAGTCGAGCTTTCATTCTGATACACGCCCAGGGCCCACAGGGAAACAGACCATGCAGAAAATACCTGTTGCAGCCTCGCCATATTTGGAATGGTGGCGTGTGATGCTTTTGCGTGTTGGCTTCAAGCGTGCTGAAGGTGCCAGGTCCCGGGCTTGAATCGGGACTGGGCACATGTGTTGAGAGGGTAGAGTCAACATATACGAGCGGCACAGGGAAAAGTAGTCATTAGACGTTGTTCATATGGAGGCTGCTTTACCAAAAAGAAAAATCTGAGCCAAGGAGCTGAGGAATATACGCCAGGCTCGGCGACGAACCCGAAAGTTTTACTTGGGTGGCTCGACCGGTAGGCACTCTAGCACATATGCATACTTCAATAGAAAGCGAGGTGCTTTCCTACCAATATGAATTCAATTTATAGTTCAAGCCCTGGAGTGCGTTGTGAGCCGCAAAACACGGGTAGAACTACCTAGAAATCCTCGCAGGGGGAACAGGCTATAATCATAGACCCGACCATGCACTTAAAATCACCTATATCCAGCTTTTGTGATGTCCTCATTCAATATTTTGGAGAGGTCCGATCATGTTTACCAGAGTTGACTTGGAGTGTTTTGGCGACTGAGGCTCGCGGCATAGGAAACGTCGCAAGGCGCAAACGGCATAACAGATGAGCAGGGCCACAGTCGCCTGATGCCCGAGCAGGGTTCGCCCCGTGTAGCCCAGGAGTTGTGATGAGCCAGCCAAATGACCGAAATTGCTCAGTGAACCAGCTACAGATCTGACCTTTAATCGAGTTACCAGGGGCAGGTAAATTACCAATGCTTGTTAAGCGAAGCAGTGTTCAGAATAGCAGCTGCTCGACCAACGGTCAGAGGTGGTGCTAGAGTGAGTAGTAGACATGAGACGCTACGCAAAACTATTTGCAATGTTATCGAATTGAGGCGTAGAGGGATGCTTAGTCGACAGTGTCAAAGGTCTGGCCTTCCACGAGCTCGGGAATCTCGGCCTTGTCGTCGGTGATCTCGCTGACCTTTGCGCCAGCCTCAGCCTCATCGCCGGCAGCATCGCCGCCCTTAGCGTCCTGGGCAGCCTGGATTTGCTCAGTGAGCGCACGCAGCTGCTCGAGAGACTCGGGGCCCATGGACTGAATCATCTCGGGCAGCATCTCCTGCAAATCCTTCTCAGCAGAGTGGCCGTGGATGGCAAAAGTGTTGTACTGGGAGGCATGCTGGACAGCGGGACGGCCCAGGTGGATAACCTTGCCGTCGTCCTTGAACATGTTGACCTGCTCAATGCCGGTGATAGTCTGGGCATTCAGCTTTTGCAAGGCGGCCTGCACCTTTTTATCGTCGCCCTCGGTCTTGACAGAGCGCTTGACCTTCCGGCGGGGAGTTCCCTTGCCGCCAATGCGGACACTGTTCTTCAACTTCGCAAGCTTTTCGGCGTCCATTTCGTGGGGGTAGCGGGTGCGCGGTGCTGTCGTGGTGACAAATTTGTAGTGTGAGTTGGCCGCCGTCAGACCGTGCGTAGTTTTGGGACCGACCACGTGATCTACCGAGAGAGCGCGGGGCCGTCGGCTATGCTGCATGCTATGCGTTGATGGTGGCAGTTGCTATGGGAAAGAAGATAGCGAACTAGCTAATTTCAACAATTGGGGAAAAGGTAAAGGTATGTTTACAATAACGTGTGCTTGGTGTATTTTCTTAGCATGAAGGCTAGCGAGCACCCGCCACATTTGATTATGAGTGCCAGGATGCCCATCTCCAATTTCGCCTTGAGCTGCGGGTATGCATGAGCTTTAGGCATTCTTCGCTTGGTATCGCAACCGAATTCCTGGTGCTAGGCTCTGAACTTGAGTGTCTCATGCTATTTACCTCTCCACTTCTAGCACCCAGGTATGTCATATGTGGCAGCGACGACAGGTCTGCATTGCCCTATGCGTCTGAGTATAATGGTAATAACTTATGTTACGGTGCAAAATAGGATTTCGTTTATCAGGTATATATTCTCCTCAGCCAAGACTGAGCCCCATGCCTAGCTGTGCGCCTCGAGTTTCCCGCGGCCATGGTCGAGGCTCGAGGTGGGCCCGGCGCTGAACTCGGCAAGCGCAGCTAGCTAGCAGTAGCGCCATGAATGTCGTATCGCGGTGTGTGCCCTAGCCTTGCCACGGGTAGTTCCGGGAGCGTTATTTCTCAGCATTATTCTTCAGCTTGGTGGCGCTTGATCGAGCCGTTCGACCCCGCTGAGTTGCATAATTGACTGAGAACCCCGCGTGCGGCCGCACGTTCATAGACTTGAGAGCCATCGCTGAAACCGCAATGATTCCGCACAGACCCGTCAGGTAGAGAATTCAGGATTGAGGGCTAGGGCGAGGCTTCCCGCGCCGCCGAACCACGGCCACCATGCAAGGCAATGCATCGCGCAAATGGTCCCGAGCGTGTTATCGCTAGAATAGAAGGCTCCGACACCGTACCACGCCTACTCTGGTGGCAGGCCAAGACAAGTTGAGCCGTCGTAAGGTCCCTAGAGAGCTTGGAGCGTTCGCGAACTCCCCGGGCGCGCCTAATCGACCGACCAAGTGCCCGCGGGGGTCCCCCAGACGCAGCCCGTCCTTTGGGGACCTGCATGGCGCTGAAACACTGCCCACCTCCCAGAGCCAGCTAGCGTGCTGCAAGGCACACCAAAAATGCAGCCTGCGTGGGCCCGTGTTTAGCGGCCAGCCACAAAGCATCAGCAGTCTGGCCGAAGCCAGCAAGTCGATGCCAGGATAGAACGGCCATGGGCCGTTGCCGATCGTTCCATGTATTTTCAATATAGTTTCCAGCGTCGCCAAGTTCGAGGCGCAATGTGGCTGCCCCCGCATGCTCTGGCTCCGAGCCGGGCAAACCCTCTAACCCAGCCAGCCCCATTTGGCACGGGCATGGGGCCCATCCATTCCTGCGGGGCGCGGGAGCTGAGTGATAGCTGGGCCTGGGCCTCTCGGAGCACCCGAAATATGCCAGGCCCCCCATTTGCCTCACCGGCTACCCCTGCCCAGCTCCGTGCACATCAACGCACCCACGCGCCCCCCTCTCGTGCCTAAGCCATGGCAGGGACCATGCGTCAGCGCCGGCCCTTTCACTTGCGGTACGCTTTGCCGGGCTGGGCTAAGGGTTGCCAGTTTGAGGCAGGGCCCACTTTTTGCCCTCCTACCCGACGGTCGGGCGGTTTACAACAAGCGCATCTAGATTGCTTTTCTTCTGGAAGAAGGTTTCCCGCCAGTAGTCCTCTTTTAGTGGAGCCACGTTCCCTCTGACTCTTGTTGTTCTGCTTTCGAAGCACCTGCCCGCCCTCCGCCAAGTTTTGGACTGGCTGAGCTCTGTCTAAGCTCGCTCGCTTCCGTCTTACCTCCCACGTAAGGTCTCGTGTTTGTCCTTCGTTTTTCTCAGTCTACGCGCTGGATCCGTACGCCGCGGTCCGATAGGTGTCTAAGGCTGTAGAGGCTCGACTGTTGCACTTTTATTTTACGGGGGTGTACCGCGTCTCATTGATAGATACGACTTGTCGCGTACCTTGCCCTTGAAGACGCACCAATCTCTTGGCTGTGGCGTTTACTTTGGTTCCGTTAACGGGACGCGTACCATCTTTTTTAGGACAACGTTCGATTACCGCCCCACCAGCCACTTGTCCGTCACGCGCCCTTCCTCCAAGCTATCTCTCGTTGAGTCCGGTCTCTTATCTAGCTCCGACCGTTGCCACTCCTATCCACCATGCCGAGCAGTAAACTTCTCTGCGTTGGGTTCAACCCTACTGCTGCCATTATGACGTGGATGCTCTCTCGCTCCTCACCTTTCGAGGTCTATACCTACTGGCCCACACATACCGTGCGCTTCAACACAGAAATGTTCGGTAACGCTACCTTTCAGCCCAACCAGTTCGATCTGTCCGACACAGCGCTTGCAAGTAAACACTCGTTTGATGCGGTGCTCATGGTCGTTGCCACGATCAAGGACGTGCCCAGGATATGCAAGAAGATTGAGCCGTTTCTGACCAAAAGCACGACTGTTTTAGTTGAGGTTTCGGGCGGAATAGGTACCTTACAGCGTCTTGTCCGCCAGCAACTGTCTAAAAATCCGGTCGCTGGTATTATATGCGATCTGAACACCCGCTTATTGATGGATAGGCAGACAGGGGTATGGCATGTTCGGCAGTATGGCGATGCTAAGACTAGCGGCCCATCTCCTGCAGTATACATCGAACCCACAGGCTCTAAGCCTCTTCCTGTTGTTTCTCAGCTGGAAGCAGCTTTTAACAAGATCGGCCTTCGATCTGCCCGTTCGAAATCTGCTGCGTCTTATGCCAATATTCAATGGGAGCGTGCGATCGCTGTAGTTGCTTTCGAAATCATTTCCATTCTTGTGGAAATCCCCGTCGTGGAAGAACTCGTGCAAGATGTTGTGGCTCGTCCAATTTTGGAGGGCACAATATCGGAAATGATCGCGGTGGCGTCTGCTGCAGGGGTGAAATCGCTGCCCTCCAGAGGCCAGTTTCTAAAACAGGCAACCAGCCTGGTTCGCCGCGCGCCTGCATCATTCGAAACTAAGGGATGTACGCGCCTGTTCTACGAGTTTTACGAACATATTGTGCCACCCCTTGATCTCCTCCTGCTGCTACCTATTCTACTGAGTGATGACCTTGCTAAGGGGGTTCGCACGCCGTACCTCGAATCCATCTATGCGATGATGAATCATCTGATTGAGATTAACCAGGCCGATGGAAGCTCCAAGTCTTTGCTATTTATTAGAAAGGACCTTGCAGAGTCGAGAGGCATGACAGCAGATGGTCCTGGTGGCCAATCGGGCGTTAGCGGTCGTGGCCTGGAGCTCAATGGTACCAGTGCAGCTGCTATTGCTGAACGCGAAGCTCAGGTTGATGCGCGACACCAAGAACTAGAAGAACGCCATTCAACTGTCACAGCTCGTGAGCAAGACCTCGCAGGCAAACTTCGTGATCTTGAACAACGCTTGGCAGCTCTTGCTGCAAGAGAACAAGGTCTTGATCAGCGCGATGCCGCTTATGCCGAGCGCGAGCGTGCCATAGCCCAAAAGGAACAGTCTTCTCGTGAAACATCACAGAGGGACGGCAGTGCCGGCGCTGCTGATAACCCTAAACTACGTTCTCGTGAGGATGTGGTAGCAGGGAAAGAGATGAATTTGCTGAGGAGGGAACAAGCTCTGGTCCAACGTGAACAACAGTTGCGTCAACGCGAGCATGCGCTTGAACGCGGAGGAGACGCTGGTTTGCACGCTTCGCGCTCACCTCGCTTCAATCATGTTACATATGGTCCCGGCTCGATGCCTCATGGTGGCCAGAGCAACCCTCCTGCGACGCCTGGCCCCCAACATAGTGGACAGAATGGGTTCGGTCTTGCCAGCCCGGGTGGTCCACCTGGTGTCAATGGCCGGAGTCGGACGCCCCCTGGTCCCCCTGGGCCTCCTGGCAGCGCTGGCCACTACCCTGGGCAGCCACATCCTCAAGCTGGTCACCCGGGACATGGAGGGCCGAATGGCATGCCTAATGGAATGGGATACTATGGCCCTGGCCCTCGGAAAACGAAAAGTCAGTATGGTCTAAATGGTGCCCCCAGCCCCATGCCTGATGTTCCCAATTCCCCTAACGTGGGCTACCCTCTAAAACGCCGAGGCCAATCCATGCTTTCCATAGGCGAGGCCATGAATAGCAGCGATCTGGGGCCCCAAGGCATGCCAACTTCCAGTGGTCAGCGATCTGTGCCCTTGTCGCGTCATTCACGGCGAGGAAGTCAAGCGGCCGCCCCTCCACCAGTGCCAGCTGAGGACCTCGATATGATGGCTATGACTGCACGGGCTGGGAGTCGCAGACAATCAATGAAAAATACGCCCAGTATGACATCTGCTATGAATGGAGCCGGTCCAGGGGGCTATTCTCAAAACTTTCAACTTGATGGAATCATGAATATCGCCTATTCTGACAGATATGGCGTGGCGGGGGTAGCGAACAAGCCCAGTCCGGCTAGCCGCGTGGGCCAAAGATTATCTGCCGACAACACACTCGCATCTCCTAGACAGCATGCGCATGGAATGCAGCCGGGTGATCCCAACGGTACCCGGCAGGCGCCGAGAAGCCACTCCGTCTCGCCTGGACACTTGCAGTCACACTCTTCTCGGCCAAGTCTACCGACTTTGGAAGTGAGTGATTTCAACAACTTCAATTTTACGGCTGAAAATCAGGTGTATGATAGCCATAAAGGCGAGTCCTCTAGTCCCCGAGGCTCCGGCAGCCTATCGGGTAATTCGAGGTCCACACCGCCTCGGTCTCCTTCTGTGACGCCACCTACTCCTCATACACTTGATCCGTACGCAGGCCCAGGCAAGAGTCAACAGCAGCAGCCACAGCAGCATCCAGCGGAGCCAGCCGCAAAAACGTCCGATGTGTTCTATGAATTATCATAGTTCTTCTAATTCCAGTCAGTCATTCACAACACCGTGTTCTGCTTGTAATTTTACACTAGTTCATTAATCTTTATTTCTAATTCCTCCTGAAACCTGAGTATACCGACCCATCGCCATGAGGCTAACAACATACTAGACACTCGAGAAATACCAGCCAGGCCAGACGGGTCAAATAGCTACGGAAAGCCAGGACCACTTTTGCTCTTCGTGACTCTCATTTTGGCGCGCGGACTCCAAGTCAGAATCGAATTCCCGATTGGACATAAAGTTTTTTCTAGAGTATTGGACAGTGCCCGACTGCCGATTACCCGCTTCTTCGCTCTGGGAAGGACTGAAAAGTGAGTCTGACGAAGGGACACTGACATGGGATGTTTCATGATATTGCCCTTCTTGCTTAATGGGCGCCTTTGCTGGCGACGCTCTGTCGCTTGGATTTGGTGGGGAACTGAGGCCAGGCTCTGGTGTGGAACGGAGCATAGAGCTTCTGCGTGTTGATGGCCGACTTCGGCGGCGAATGGGCTCCTCGACAGGTGCTCTATTACGCTTTTTAATAACATCAGACTTCAGGCTAAGGGGCCTGTTCGCCCCATGAAGTTTGAAAAACAAACCGCAGGCATTACATAGTGGTTTGTTTTCTGCGTTTCTTCGCCATAACGGGGTAGTTGTGGTTTTGCAGTTCGTGCAAACGGATTTTTCTTCACTGTTGTCAATGCTATGCGAATTATTGGGTACCGCTGCAGCTCCTTTGCCACTTTTTTTCAAACGGGCTTGTTTCATGCTTGTTGTGGAGCTTGTGCGAGATAATCGCGAAATTGACGTGCTTGAAGCCGACTTTATTGGCTTTTTGCTCGAGTCATACTTGCTGATACCGCCATTGGTATTCATGGTGCCAGATTTTCGTGGCTCTACACCACCTGAAAGTGACGATTGACCCGAACTCAGATGATTGAAGCCCAAAGCCGATCCAGATAATGAGGATAGATCGTTGAACAACTGCGATCGCTGTGAACCATCATGCCCAGGAGATGGAAAAGGTACCGATAGAGAATTGCTAAGAACATGTGAATTGAGCGCTGAACTTCCGTCCTCGACGAACTCCATGCTCTCCAAGCTAGATTGAGTGGCACCGCTGGCCAATGATGAGAAGCCACTACCAAGTTGGCTAGGCTTTATTGTGTTCCTTCCGGACACAAAATGACTGGCTGCCACGACTGTATCTGCTGAAGAAGGTTGAGTTGAACCGTCAGGTTGCTGTGCGCCTGCACCTCCTTCATCATAGTAGCTGGAATAGTGGACAGGTGTGGATTGGCGGCTGAAAGGTGAGAGTGAGTCTCGCTGGGGAGATTCAAACAGACCATTGGGGTACAGAGCCGTTGGGGACGGAATTGCAGAGGGATTGGTAGATGCCAAAAATGCGTCATCGAGTCCTTCAAATGCCATGGGATTCAGCTCGAACCGGAAGCCATGCTCCTCCCTGGGCTCAGATGAGCTGGGGTTCTCAGGAAATCTCGATGACGGGGTATCCGCGGCCTGGTACAAATTTTGAATATTATGAGCTCCATTGGCCCTAGAACCATTGAGTACGTCTCCGCGTACGCCACTCGGAACATGGTTCACCGGGTAGCCGAATCCGTCAAAGAGTGGATACGGAGCAGAGTTTGCATGCCTCCAATAACTTTGGTTCCAGTCCATAACTTTAGCCGTGGTTTCAGCATTTTCGAAGCCACTATATTCTCTCTCCATCTGATCATACGGCTGTGCGGCATGGCCCTCTGCTGAGGGCAATCTTGTTGCCGCAGCCGGGCCACAAGGCGTCTGAAACGGAGTGTATGCCTGTGAGCGTATACCGCATGAATTACTCCTGTCCATATAATCCTGGCCATTAATTACGGGGCCATGATTGTGAACAGGTCCCGTACCGTGTTCAAAATTGTATGCGGGAGTTGTATCGACGTGAGCAACTTTGAAGGTTCTTTGCTGCTGGGCATGTTTGCTCATCAGTCGCCAGCTAAGGTTGGCAATGCGTTCTTTATTAGGCAGATGGTAGTGGCTTTTTGAATACATTTTCCAGACTTCGGCGGCGCGTTCGTGAAAGGGCAACCTCGAGGAGTATCCCTGTATTGATTTCGTATAAAACTCCTCTTGATTTGTTTTGAGATGGTCCAGATAAGCGTCCTCCGAAAGATGTTTCGGCATGGCCGGTGCGCGGGGACCACCAACAACAACGAGGCTAGAAAAGGGTGGGTCGTGTATTGTCGGTTTACCTAGGATGTGGAAGGCAAATTGGAGCTGCTTGGTAGGAAACTCGCGAGACTCCGCGACAGTAGCAAGAGAAGTTGCCGCAAAGTGTTTGTTGTAAAAGGATGCTCGAGTCTGCTTGCAGCGTAGCGCTAGTTATTAATTGCCCCTTTCAAACATGCTCAGGACTGGCGGCAGGATGCATGCAGGGCCCTGCATCAGGGACTTGACACAGATTTGGCGCAACTGGCAAGCGTTACCAACTGAGAGAAGTCATAATAATGCAAGATTCCTATTACAAAACGTAGATCCTGTACAACTAGATACTATTTAACTCTCTTTGTAGCCTCTAGTCAAGCATGGTATGCCAGCCGAGCGAGAATTGAACCGGAGACGTATAGATGCAGCCTTGCCAGGTGCAGGGCTTCGCTTATCCTGGCCCACTGATTGGCAGCCGCGCATCACTATCTCCGCAGGCCCTTGCCCAGCCTATGCCGGGCGCGCGGCTCATTTCCCCCCATTGGTTCGGGTGATGCCGTGACTATCGCGAGCACAAAGCATATCGGCTGCAGTTTAGGAAACAATCGTCGCAAAAACATACTGGCTCCAGATGGACTGCTGCCAGGAGTTCAGAAGGGCCTGCACTGAGCACCGGCGGCCGCAACGTGCTGTTCAAACTAGGGTCTTCTCACCTCCCAGCCCTGGCTTGTTCTCGGGATCAGGCAAAGCGGGCCGGCGCTGTACCGTATTCCCTTGACGTGCGTACCTGCACCTCCTGATATGGGCTGCGGGCGGCGTGTAGAGCACCCGGGTTGGAGCAGAGTTTATAGGGTTGTCATCAATAGTGCACCCTCACTCACAAACTCTGCCGGTGCGCTGTCCGGCGAGACGTGGCGAAGGTTCGCCGGAGCTTGAGGTCATCCACCCGTTCACATGCGGCCAAGCTGCAGGTGCCGATAAGCCCACCATGACTGGCCCGCGATAAGCTTAGCCACGGGCGGAGTGTGCTTAAAATGCAAAGACTGCCGATTTGACAGGCCACAGGTTCTGACAAGCCCCAAAAGATTGGTCTTCTAAGCCAGTTGCGGCTAGCTACCAAAGCGCCCTCGCCGCTGTGCCCGGCTGGCGTCGTCGAGCTATAGCTCCGGCCCTAACCCGAGACCCGCGAGAAATACTACCGGTGCCTAGTGCTAGATCTGATGCCGGGCCGGGCGCTCGCAGCGGGCGCCGTGCGCCACTAAGTACGGAAGCGGGCAGCTTCAGGAAATACTAGCTTTTGCCCCGGGAGAATTGGACAGGCCAGGACAGCAGAGCACGCAGTCAATGGCCAGCTAATAAACACCTGGTGAACTGGCTCAGGAACGCTAAAAAACACCCATGAACCAGCCAATACACAGCCTACTAACTACCCATTCAAAAATCAATAATGCGAAAACTTACAGCAAACCCAACCGAGTCAAGCTAGGAGCCAGTCCTGGAATATGCTAAATACGGTGTTAGGCTAATCTAGGAGGCAGAAGGCGCCAACAGAAGAACAAACTACATGTTTAGAACTTCTTGCTAACGTCGTCAGCAGCGGACTCGGCCTTCTTCTCGGCGCCAGCAGCGGAGTTGCCGCCCTGGTGCAGGTAGGCCTGGGCCTTCTCGATGTAGGGCTCGGCCTGCTTCTGGGCCTTCTCCAGGTAAGGCTCGGCCTGCTTCTGGAGGTTGGCCAGGGTGTCCTTAGCCTGGTCCAGGTAGGACTCGCCGCCCTTGGCGGCGCTGCTGCTGCCGCTGTTGTGGCCACCCAGGCTGTCGCTGACCTGCTGGAAACCGCCCTTGGTCGTGTCGGGCTGGACCTTACCGGCCAGGTTGTCGGCGGTGTTGGTCACCGACTCCTTGGCCTTCTGAAAGTCGCTTTTGGCAGCGTTGGGGGTCAGGTCCTCCTGGACCTTAGTGCCAATGTTCTTGCGGAGATCGTCAGACATTTCGATATGTGTGCAATGGGTGTTGGGTGTGCGGATCGGCTCCCGTTTATATAGTTGTCGCGTCGCGCCTGCAAGCAATGCGTGTTTACCGCGGGGGACGGGGGGCGAAGTGGCATACCGGCCAAGCGTATCACGTTCACTGCACCTCCGCTTTGTCATTGCATGTGCCAGTGCGCAATGCTCAAAGCGACCCGGAGCTTGCTCGCTGACGGCAGGCCTTGCAAAGCGCGGGCAGTCCCCCCTCTGGCAGGGAGGCCGCTAGGAAAAGCCGCACCCATCTGGTGGAGGCAGGCAGACCATGGGGAGCCGGAGATGCTCTGTCTGGGCCATCAGGCCCACGAGCGTACGGGTGCCAAATTTGCCGCTGCTCTTTCTGCAGCCGTTGATCAGCTGCACGGGCCGGCACGGTTCTCGACGTTTCCCCCATTCAATGCACGCCATCCCTCTACTTTGAGCTCCTTGGAACCCGACGTGGCAGGTTAGCGTGTGCGCAGCAGTGACGCTTTGGGAGAAGGTTGCTCTTGCATAACACATGCATGTATGCATGCGCGCCCCCGCGTGTTATGCGACATTGAGCACCGCCGTGCTTTGCTGGCACCAGGGCCCGCCAACAGGCTGACGCGGATATACGCAGCGAGGTAAATCGTGAGCGGGTGGAGGCTGGCCTTCCGGCACCCAAAGAAACCTCCGGCCCTGTTCCCCAGGCAGATCGATTCGCCCCAGGCGTTTGTGCCAACCGTTCAACAGGCTGCTTGGGGCTCCCGGGGGTGGTTCCGGCGTATTGATCGGGTCTTCGCTGGCCTGCAGGTCCGATGAGTTGCCGGAAGCTTGCTCGCTCTGAGCCAGCAGCCAGCCTGCCTACTCGGCTTGCAAGGCTCGTGCCAACCTGGCCATTGCTGGACCACTCGCCAATTTTAATTTACGTTCCATCGCCTGCCATATGCATGCATGGCTGCTTTCTCTGCCCATTTCGTCTGGCAGCTGGCTCCCATGCGCGCGCGTGGAGCAAGCTTTTGCTCCTTCCCGCCTGGAACCCTAGCCGCGCGCGGACAACTGCCGGCTCTGTTGGACACACACCTGAGCGCGGGGCCAAGCGCCTGCCGCCGCAGCTGCAGCATCGCGGTCGCCAAAAGACTGGCCCAGCACTATGGGGCGGTCCCAAGGCAGGGTCCGATGTCCACGCATTGGAGCGCCCGGAGCACCAAAGACCCCGAGCACATCAAGCCATAGTTATGAGGGCTATGAAATATAGTTAATTAAATGGGTTTTTTTTTGGTTATAGTTTTCCGTTGATTTATTTCAAAACATGTAGCTGGTCGATAAGAGGCGGAGCCGGGGGTCATGGCCATCAATGTCAGGCGTGGTCGGTCCAAGTGGGCCCCTAGGTTCTTCCCAGGCTTGGGCAAGTATAATTGTCTGCTCACCATATAGTCCGACAGAAACCACGCCGCGGAATCCCATTATTAGCGGCTCGATAACCTTCCAACCACGAGCGTTCGGCACAAACACTGCTCCTCCCTCAGCCAGCCGCTGCGAGGTCCCGAGGCCCAAAGAGCCATTCCCATTGACCTCAATTCCCCAAGAGTATGCCCTTCCACTTTTCGTTGTCGCCACCCGACGGTAGCTGCCTAGTTGAATGCTGATATATGGGTCGGACTGTGGGGACTCATACTTTTCGGTCTCATAGTCGTCTAGCCCGGGGATTGCAATCTCTGAGGACTCGTCACTAGACCCCATTTCGACATCAGAGTCTTCCTCCGATGACCCTTCGCTGGTTTGTGTGCTCTCGCTAGACCCAGAGTATCGAGAGTATCTGGAGGACCTCCCGTTGGCGTCAAGATGGGGCCGGCGCTCAGAGTAGGGGGATGGTAATGGGTCTCCCAAACGGTAGTCAGGATCAGTGCGCAAATTTGCCTCGTCCTCGTACAACGTGGCTACAATAATGGAACCAGCAGTGGTGACTACCCCAAACTCTTCATCCGAAGCGGCCACCTGCTTGTACTGCTCTCCTTCGTGGTCCAAGTGGCCCTTGATAACGAGTGATTCAGACGGCTCAAAGATTCCATTGGACTGATCGTCAGTGGGATGCAGGTAAAAGAGCTGGTCTGGCGTTATGTATACGATGAAGCCCGGTCCCCCAGCAGCAACGTCAATAACGTTGGCAGTATTGCGAAGATAGACCACACCCGCAGCGTCTAGAGGCCGAGTGCCTATGACTGCTTCACGATAGTGCCAGTAGATAACCCCGATATCCTTGAGCATGGCGGTTATGACGCCATCACCCAGACTGAGCTTTTGAATGGCTGCCCCGTCAAACGGCAGGGCGATGCTTCCTCGCGGCTCATCCCAGGCCATCATATCCCAGACATAGATGTCCTGGGGGCCGTAGACAGGCACTCCCAACAGGATATTGCCGTAGGATTCGAGCATGCGGAAGTGTCTCACGCCAGGATACTCAATACGGATGACCAACCTACGGGTTTCATGCGCCGAAGTCCCGTAAAATGTTGCGGTGCCGTCTCTTGCGTGTAGAATGATGCCGTGTTCAGTAGCTAAAACGCGCGAGATCTCAGAAATTCCCACGTCTGAAATTGGCATCGGCCAGCAGATACCCTGGGCATTGTCAGTCACCAGCATGGACGGGACTGTCCGCAAGGCTATGCCCAGCTGGGCGCTTGGGTTTCTTCCAAACACAAAGGCACGCAGCGAATCATCGGGGCCAGACCGGGAGCTCTGGTTTGGCCTGTCGCGAGAGGGGCGGCTAGGTGAGATGTTGTTGTGGGGCATTTTCAGGGAGAGCTAATTTTTGGAAGGGTAGAGAGTATTCAAAGGAGCTGTGCGGTTGGTGAGCGTATTCAGGAGAGTTATGTGGTTGGTGAGCGGACCAACAAGAGCGCGAGTCCGGTTTGGCAGCTCCTTGAAAGGGCAGTGTAGGGGGCAACCAGGGTCTGATAACTCTCTTAAATAGTCTCACCCCCTGGTTGCGGCCTCACCTCTATTGCGAGCACTGCTACCGTACGGCACTCAAACTTTATGCAGGTCGCCGGGTTGCCATTCCATCATGCTGCAAGTTACCTGCTGTTCGGGAGGAAAGAGGTCGGAGGCCAAACAACCCCGCAGGCGCATGGTGGGCCGGCGAAACCTGGCCGAATGCATGGACGGATCAGACACCAACTAAGACTACTATTAGGTCTCTAGGTTTTTTATTTGAGTTTCTCGAATACTACAACAAGCACAGCACAGTGTACGTCACTGAGCAAACACACGTGATCGCGTACCTGCGAGAAATAGAGTCTAGACCGGTCCAATATGTGGTTACCTTTAACTGGGGATTCTCAAAATGGCCAAAACTCGTTAAAAATGTCCGCGGGGGATGCTAGGACAGCACCTCGGAGTCACTGAAAGCGCTAATACCTATGCAAGATGGAGATCACGTTCAGCAGCCTTCTGAAACCTTTGATGAGCGGTGAAACATGCCTCGCATGACGTCCGAACACGGGGCAACTCAGAACTTTCGCATCTTTGGGGGTACCTGGGCCGCAGATGCTTCAGCAAAAGAGAAATATGGCACTAGACTTCGAGAGACAGGTGTTTTTTCTACAGAAGATCCCGGGTACCTGGCAGCGAACAGTAACGTGACACCGCTTGGCCCCGCACACGGCTCGTCTGTCGGCTAAAAGCGCAAAATGCAGGCCCCGTGCTTCAAACTCTAACGGCCGCAATCCAGCCCCAAGTCACGCTCCCGCATGCTAAATTTCCACAACTTTATCTTGAGAACTGCTGCTGTTTCGGAGCATCTCCTGCAAGCGGCACGGGCATCATGCGTGCATCTGACGCGGTTGCCCTGCGGCAGCACTACAGCGATAGAACTAGGGTAATGCCCCATCTATCAATCACAACCCCACAGCAATCATGACAGTCGGCAACTACAAGTTTTGGCTTGGCTTGTACGCCATTCGCCAAAAAAAAAAAAAAAAAAATCCACTTGGAGCGCAATTAAAAAAAAAGAAAAAAAAGCAGCCCATACCATAGATGGGCAACCAATCAACTTCAAAAATAAAAAGGTCAATAAGCTGCCCCCGCAGAAATCCGCCGAGACGTTTTTCCTGCATAGGTGTCCACCGCGCATTGAGGTACGGGTTCAGCAGCTGCCGCTCGTCTGTGCATCAGTGGGTCATCGATCATCGCTATCATGTAAGTTCATTCCTGCCGCCAGCTAATCAATGGCCCCGATAATACATGAAATTCGAAATGGATATGTCAATGCCTAAGCTACAGATATGACCCGACCGACCAGGGTCTACTGGGGCCAGGGTAGTTCATGCAGTTCATGCACGGACCGGGGGCTGAGTGCAAGTCGGCCACAAGGTACTCAGTAGTGGCGGCGAGACCGAAAAAACATCAAGGCAATAAAACATAAAAGAAAATTTTTCCTCAGGCCATACGGGCGCATAAAGCTGCTCCTATCCCGCTGCCATCCTTAGCCTCACCAAAAGTCAGCCGGCCCACATCGTCTCCCACGAACGTGTGTTTCAGGGCTCTACGCACGTTCTCTTGAAAGTTGGGGTAGAACTCGAAAACAGAGCCATCACCACCAATGTCAACGGTATCGTGATTGTCAAGAGCCTTCGTTTGGCGCAGAAGCCCGGCAACGGCAGCAGCGGAAAGATAGGCGCTGCGGAGGCCAATGGCATGCGAGATAGCTTTGATGGCTTTGCGCTCGGCGAGCGTAGGGTCAATGCCAAAATGTTGCAGAGTCAAGGCGCGCGTTACATCCAGATTTGGAGTGTCGTCCGCCTCGATCTTACTTGGGTAGCTCGTGTCTGTCGAAAATGGCTCACTCAATGCGGGCACGAGCTCGGGTGCCTGAGGCGCGGCTTGCAAAATAAGCCCCTGCTGCTTCAGGTCCTCCAGTACGCGCCTCACCAGCTCGCCAAGATACAAGCCGCTAATACGCTTCTCAAACATATGGAAAGTCGCATTCGGGGTGTCCTTATCCACGGCAATATCATACTTGGTGTTGGGCAACACTGTCAGATCGTTGTCGAACGAACCCCACTCTGTGTTGACCGCCATTATACCTGTAGCCGAGCCTTTGTACTTTTTGATGTTTTCCACTCTCTCGTAGTAGGCAGCGTTGGTACCCGTGCCAAAAATTGCGCCGACCATTGTCTGAGAGGCGTTCCTATTTGTGTACGCCCGGGCCATCAGGGCACCCACGGTATCGTTGATGAGAGCAGCAATGTGAACCCGCAAATGAAGCTTGTCCAGTTCTACCTGGAAAGCGCGGCACACATCGACGCCCACAGTGTCATCAATGTCGAATCCCTTGGTCCACCGGATCAGCGTGCCCTCATTAATGGACGTCTGGTGGACAGGAAAAGAAAAAGTGAAGCCCATTTTCAACTGGATACCTGCCTCCACTTTTTCTGATGCAAAGTGATCAATGTGATGGTTGCAAAGGAATTCTTTCACCTTGTGGGCCAAAAAGTTGAAAAAGTCCACTGTCGTGCCCACCAGCAACTCCTTGGGCACGGGCCATTTCTGCTGCTCGAGGACGTAGTGGTGATCGCCGTCTAAATCCACCGAGCAGACGCGAAAGTTTGTGCCTCCGAGGTCAGCAGCCAAATACAGGCCCTTTTCTTTGCCCGTCGGGATGCCCGTGACATACGTTGGGATCATGGGCAGGCCGCGCTCAGTGTCCTTGACCAATCCGCTGCTGGCTTCGGAGACGAATGTGTCCACAATTTTATTTACATGTTCCGGGGTGATCTCAAACAGCTTTTCGATCTCTTGGACAGCGTGTGCCAGCTTTTGATCCGCCATGGTTTCTGATCGAAGATGGAGGACAGTAAGCAACGAGGAGGGCAGGCGTGAGAGGGCTGTTGGTGGAGGGGAGAGACTGCCTGGTCCGGTGATCGATCCTCGGGCCCGCCGGCCGGGAGTCGCCCAAGCGGCTCGGCGGCGCCAGCATCTCGCCCCAGAGCATTCAATGGCACACACAGCAGGCGCAAATAAAACTCAGGCTCCGAATTGAAAAGCTGAGTTATGGGGTAGCGCCTGAAAAACTCTCATGGCGCGTGGGCCGCGAAAGCAGCCTCCTGGTTTTGCTGTCCGCCCCACTCAACAAAGCCCAAGCCGGGTCAGACTCGAACGCCCGCCAGGTAAGGGCACTGCCGATCTTGGCAGCGCGCTCCTGACGCCTGCTGCTGGACTGGGTTCCAGAGTTCCTCCCGTTGACCTGCGCGGCTGATTACTGTTCATCAACAGGCTCCAGCCAACCCGAGCTCAGGTTACCCTCCGCTGGGAAGTTACCCTCCCGAGTCGTGCCCCGGCGCGTTGTTTACATATTATCGCTCCCACCCAAAAAGCCACACCCCCGGCTGTTTGTCCCTCTACCACAAACTTCCTACAGGCCAAAATGAGAGAAGTTATCAGCATCAACGTCGGTCAGGCCGGTTGTCAAATCGGTAACTCATGCTGGGAGCTTTACTGCTTGGAGCACGGCATTCAGCCGGACGGATTCCTGGCTCCGGACCAGAAAAAGTCCTCGCGCGACGAAGGCTTCTCCACTTTCTTTTCTGAGACCGGCAGCGGAAAGTACGTTCCCCGCACTATTTACGTCGATTTGGAGCCTAATGTAATTGATGAGGTCCGCACGGGCAAGTACCGCTCGCTTTTTCACCCCGAGCAGCTCATCACTGGTAAAGAGGACGCGGCCAACAACTATGCTCGCGGCCACTACACGGTCGGCAAGGAGATTATTGACGATGTAATGGATCGTGTGCGTCGCGTGGCTGAAAACGCCTCGGGTTTGCAGGGCTTCTTGTTCACCCATTCCTTTGGTGGTGGTACCGGCTCGGGCTTCGGCGCCCTGATGCTCGAACGCTTGTCGGCTGAGTTTGGCGGCAAAAAGTCCAAGCTGGAGTTCGCCGTATACCCTGCTCCCCAGAACTCCACGTCGGTTGTAGAGCCATACAACTCTGTGTTGACTACCCACACAACCCTCGAGCACTCTGACTGCACGTTTATGGTGGATAATGATGCTATCTATGAGATGTGCCGGCGCAACTTGGATATTGCCCGTCCTACCTACGAGAACCTGAACCGCCTGATTGCCCAAGTTGTCTCATCGGTGACGGCATCGCTGCGGTTTGACGGTAGCCTGAACGTCGACCTGAACGAGTTCCAAACCAATCTGGTTCCGTTCCCTCGAATCCACTTCCCGCTCGTTACCTATGCGCCTGTTCTGTCGGCTGCTAAGGCCCACCACGAGTCCAACTCGGTGCAGGAGATCACCAACGCCTGCTTCGAGCCGGCACACCAGATGGTCAAGTGTGACCTCAAGAACGGCAAGTACATGGCGTCCTGCCTGCTTTACCGCGGTGACGTAGTCAACAAAGACGTCCAACAGGCCGTTGCCCACATCAAGGCCAAGAAAACTATTCAGATGGTTGATTGGTGCCCGACGGGCTTCAAGATCGGTATCTGCTACCAGCCGCCGCAGCACGTGCCCGGTGGGGACCTGGCCAAGGTGGATCGTGCCGTCTGCATGCTCTCTAATACGACGTCAATTGCAGACGCGTGGAGCCGCCTTGACCGGAAGTTCGACCTCATGTTTGCGAAACGCGCATTTGTCCACTGGTATGTCGGCGAAGGCATGGAGGAGGGCGAGTTCACCGAAGCCCGTGAGGACTTGGCTGCTCTGGAGCGCGATTACGAAGAAGTTGCTGCCGACTCTGGTGTCGATCTCGGCGACGAAATGGCCGAGTATTAGGCCAAAACTACCATTTTCTAGGTAATTTTATATATCAATACCAACTCATATTTAGTGCAAGCGACCGGAAACTGCAGACTGCCGAGGGGCTTCTGGACGGTCTCGCTCAGCGCGTGCGCGGTTCTGCACCGCTTGAGATAACTCTTATTAGTTATATTTTAGCACTCCTCAGTCGCGGGGGAAATGGCACTAGCGCAGAGGGTCATTCTCCTTGCTATATCTCTCTTTGGCCCGCAGCCACCACCCCTCGGTTTGGTCAAGCGACCCACCCGCGGTGCCCTCTCTGTTGGGATCATCGTAAAGGGGATCGCACTCAATTGTTCTGCGCATGGCCTGCACTCGTTTGAGAAACCATCCGCTCACCATGCCAGCCCCCTTGGCTCGCACTCCGCACTGAATACCAAACTGATCACACATGGACCGGTCAGGTTCGTCATGGTACTTGATGATGGGCCGGCCCAGTGTCACAGTTGAGAGACCCAGGCCGCAATATTGCTTGTATGGGTCATACCGGAACATAAGGCAGTCGCGATGACGCTCGCAGTATTCCACACACTTTTCAAAGGATGCATACGGGGCGGCTCGCGAATAGGGCTCGTGGCCTTGGTGAGCCGGAGAAAACTCTTCGTCGCGGGCATAGTTATCCCAATTCACCTGGTGATTGTCCGGAAAGTATGGCTTGACAAAATCCAAATAAATATCACTGAACGTGAGGTTGTCATCTTTGACCCGCTGGTATTCCCACAGGAGCTCGATGTCCCGCGGCTGCTGCTTGTGAGTTGTGAACAGGCTCTTGCACCAGTTGTGCGCACTTAGACCCATGCTCCAGACCTGATCACCCTGAAAATGCCCATCTGCAGTGGCCACATCGATACCGACACCTAGATGTTCTTTAAGGTACACAGCAATCATGTAGTCCCCGCAGCACTCTCGTTCGGTGCGGCGTCCGGCCTGCCGGATCCACTCGGCAGTCATCTCATGACCAAACGCGCGAGCCATCAGTGCTTTGCTCAGAACGATGCCTGATCCTCCGTGGGCAAAGAGGTAGTCAAGACCAGCTACAGCACTTCCCAGGTAATATTCTTTGTCGGGGTCTAGCCCTGTGAGAAACTGCACCAAAGCGTGGCCAAACACCTGGGTATCATCATCGATCAAAACGTACCAGTCATACGGCTCCTCAATCGCCAATTCTGAAACCTCGCTGGCCGAGGCCTTTGCTTTCTGTCGGTTCTGATAAGCATACTGGAGCATTGGTAGGTGCTTGAACTTATCGCCTTGGCCCACGCCCGGTACATTGACCTGATCAGGGCCCAAATATACATGCTTGTCGCGCAGGGAGCGCAGAATGCGATAATACTCGAGTTGCGGAGAGTGTTTAACAAGCTCGGGGTCCATATGCATCATGATATCGACAACCTCCATACCACCTACGGAATCTGGGCCGTCAGAAAACAGCACGATATTTGGAAATTGGCTGAATGTTGTGAACATGTGGACTGGCAGGCGCTTCCATAACGTGGCCATACTTGACTTTACAAGCAGCAATATTCGTTCGCTTCCGCGTACATGGTCTCGAGGAAGCTCCTGATGAAAATGCGGGGTGGAGTGTCTTCGATTTATTAGCATCTGTCCCGCTTCAAACAGCTCTGGTGGCCGCCACGTATCATCCGATGTGTACCTGTTTGAATTCGGATAGGTGTAAAAATATGTTTGTCCACGAGGAACCAGGCTGAGAGTTTTGATGTGCTCTTGACCGCTACTGCCGCCATCTACCGCCTGGCGTATATTATACTGGGCTCGCCATAGCTGACCTGACCAAAACAAAAGCACCAGAATAAAGGTGACAAGTATGAGTCGATTACGATATTTTCGACGGCGCGCAGCGCGAGGCCACATGTATTGGGGCGCTTGCGCAGCACGGTCCGGGCCGTATGATGGCAGAATCGCGCATAACAACAACTCTTCAAACGTAGCCCGATGTCCAGCCCCTGCAGGGGGGCTAGGGTGCATATAACCCTGTCCTCAAATTAGCTCGTCAAGCACTCGACAACATGGGCTTTGGGACCATAATTGGCGCCCGCAGGTAAATAGTGGGGCCATAGGTTAAGTGATGGAATTATCAGATGCTCTCCAATAAGTCTCTCGCCTGAGATCATACTCTCAACGCTGCCTATCCTGTGTTTGGCGCGCGCAGCTTCACCTGCAGGTGGGGTTAAGCGGGTCCGTGTGATTCATCTCGAGCACTCGGGTGAGTTCTTTCCCGTGCAACATATGTCATAAACCAAATGAGCGAGGACCAAAGAGCAATTTCTCCTATAGCGCCCCTGTACCGGTCAGGATTCCGGAAACACGCAGAGCCACGAGCGAGCACAGCTGGCTTCCTAACCTCCGAGCCGGATTGGTCCCTTCACAAACGCCGACGCGTTCTCCACCTGCAACCTTCGGGCCGTCTCACTCAAAATGTCTACTCGCGCTTGTCTCTTTGATATGGATGGTCTTCTCCTCAATACCGAGGACCTGTACACTGTGGCAGCCAATGAAATGCTCGCCCAGTATGGCAAGGGCCCGCTGCCATGGGAGATCAAGATCAATTTGCAGGGCCGGCCCGGGCCCGAAGCCACGAAGTTGCTGCTGGAGTGGGCTCAGATTGATGTTCCCGTAGATGAGTGGCTCGCAAAGTCAAAGGATGTTCAGAGCAAGCTGTGGCCTGAGTCGCGATTCCTTCCTGGCGCTCTGGAACTGCTCCAACACCTGCACGCTAATAAAATCCCCTTCGCCTTGGCTACGTCGTCGAACAGCGTCAACTACGAACTCAAAACTAAGCACCTACGCGAGGGCTTCGACCTATTTGGCACCCATGTAGTACGGGGGGATGACCCGCGCATTCCTCCCGGTCGCGGCAAACCTGCCCCGGATATCTGGCTTGTTGCCCTTGAGTCCATCAACAAAGAGAGAAGAGAAACGGGCCAGTCCGAGGTCAAGATCGAGGATGCGATAGTATTCGAGGATGGTGTGCCCGGTGTCGAAGCCGGCCGCGCGGCCGGAGCCACGGTCGTGTGGATTCCCCATAAGGAGGCAGCCAAGGTCCTGGGCCAGGACGCCATGGCAAAAGTCTTGGGTCCTAAGGGCGAAATTCTCAATTCTATGACAGAGTTGGACAAAGCAAAGTACGGCATCTGAATGTTCCAAACAGCCAATAAGAGAATATTGTAACATGTTGCACTTATATGCTAATATTTTAGATGTGTATGGGAACCGAGCTCGTCTATAGGTATGATAGAAAGGCGAACATGAACAGGTTAAGCCGGCGGTGCGTGCCGGAACAAGTACGACACACTTTCTCCATTGTGCAAACGGCGAATACTTTCGGCAATTACCGGGCTGACGTCCAGCATCTTCAGCTTAGGGCAAAGCTTCATCTTGTCTTCTAATGGTACTGTGTTGGTGCATACCACGCTATGCAACTTGCTGTTATTGATCACCGAAATTGCCTTCCCAGAGAGGATCCCATGGGTCACTATGGCAATAACTTGATTTGCGCCATTTTCAATCAGGGTCTCCGCCGCTTTGGCCAGCGTGCCGCACGTGTCGGCCATATCGTCAACCAGTATGCACACTCGGTCCGAGACATCGCCAACAAGGACCATCTTAGAAACTTCATTGGCTCTGGCACGCTCTTTGTGGATCAAGGCAAAATTCAAGTCTAAAGCATCGGCCAGCGACGCAGCCCGCTTGGCTCCCCCGGCATCAGGAGACACGATAATGCTGTTGTTGTAGTCGACGTGTGTTCGAATATACTGCACAACCGACGGTTCTGCGTACAGATTATCCACAGGTACATCGAAAAAGCCCTGAATCTGCGAGGCGTGCAGGTCCATGGTAATAACGTGGTCAACGCCGGCTGTTTGCAGCATGTTGGCCATTAGTTTAGCGGTAATCGGCGCACGGCTCTTGTCTTTACGGTCCTGGCGGGCGTATGGGTAGTTTGGCAGAACTGCCGTGATTCTCCGGGCTGAGGCGGTCTTGCAAGCATTTATCATGATCAGCAGCTCCATGATTCGATCGTTTACGTCGCCAGATCCAATCTGGCAAATGACGTATACGTCCTCATCGCGCACGCTCTCAGCAATATTGAGATGAGTTTCACGGTTAAACTCGCGCTGGATGTTCAATTTGCAAAGAGACTGATTGAGGCTGTCGGTTAGTTATCTGGAGCCGTGGGCATCGAAAGCATATGGCGTTAAGCTTGTACCCCTCATGGGCGTAAAATATACTTACTTTTGACTGACAAGATCAGCAAGACCACGATGAACATCGCTCGACAATAGCTGAATGGAATTGGTGGCCATGGTCTTAAAGACAAATGTTCACTACTGTAGAACAGTAATGATCAAAAAAATGTTGGCAAGCACACATGATAGTTGTTCGCTTAGTCATTTTGCATTACAGGTCCCAGCGACCAGCAGCCAGAGAGCTTTCAAGCTCACTAGCTGGGTGGCAGCTTGAGCTGGGGAGATGCGATGTGGCAGCGGACCAGGGAAAAGGTATTATTGCAGAGCTCCAAGTCATTGATATCTTGTCCGGAAGCAATTCTTCCGGTGCTTTATCAATGTATCTAGAAGGAATTGTACAAGATCAGGAGGTCTTTACCCTCCCCATTTCTATCAGTTAGCTCAGGATCAAATCGCTTCCGGAGAATATTCAAAACAGAGTATTTCTGAAACTTGAGAGATTAACGCTTAGCAGGGTCTTACGTCCCACCTGCAGGCCGCCTGCTTCCGCGTTAGAGCTTTTAAAACATATAGTGCACTAGACGCCTACGCATGGGAAGGTCTGCCGCTGGCATGCAGAGGGGATTGACAATGCACCCTGACCCTGCTAATTTAACAAGCTTCAGTTGTTCCTGCTAGCGATGCTAAATGCTAAACAGGTAAACAAACAAAAAAAACGTAACCTCGCCAATTTCAGCACTAGTCAAAATATCAGCCTCAGGTACCACTGTTTGAGATGGCTTCGTGATCTCGCCAGCCTAGAGCGGAAGTCTCGACCACAAAGCCTTAATGTGGATTTATTGCCTTATCCGGAACACGCGGGCATGGGTCGCAAACGAGCAGCTGAGACGAAAGGTTGGCCCAGCGATATGACATCTTCGCAGGCCGCAGGCACTATCGAGAAGTTTGCAGCTGGTTTTGCAACGAGCGTAGCCAGCTCATAGGGTCGCCACTCGTTTCAGCTTGTTTCAGGACATGGGTCCGACTCGAATAGCCTGTCACCTAGCTTGATTATCCGGAACAAAGATCCCGCATGTGCAGGTGCGGCCCTAATCTGGGAGCACCCAAACGCAGGAGTTGGCCCAGCCACGCGGCGGACCACTGGAACAACAGGCGCGGCACGGCCAAGCGTCCGCTCTGCCAGTGGCCAGGCTGAGGCATTCTCGCCTCGCCTGCGTTAGCCAGCGATCGTTAGCGGGGCAACGCTGGAGCGTGCAAACGACACCGACGGCTAGCCTGGATGCGTTGGAGGCTGGGCCTGCGGCTCAATCGAATCCGGTGATCTCCTGCTTGAGCCGAAAAGTCGAAAATACAAACTGTTGTAGTGCGTGATACGAAGCAGTCCAGAAACAGGCGGGGCGCAAGCAATTTGCCGGACTCTGCCTGGGGAGCACATGCACAGCGCCCATGGCTCACGAATGAGGTCACGAACCAGCTACGCATGGGCCACTTCCCCCTGCATGATGCATATTGTCCTGCGATCCTCGAGCTGAGTCACAGGGGTGTGCCGCGTGGGGTTTGCGATGTTGCGATAGTTCCCCCACACTTGCGGTTCGTTTATTGCTGGTCTTCGCAGTGTCAAGGTACGCCCTTGTCTTCTATTCGGACGGGGATACGCCCTTGACCCGTCTAAGGAGCTCAAACCACTGCCGCTCTGGCCCCTGGCGGTGACATTCCTGCTGAGATAACCCTTTTTCTTGCGTACCTGCAGCCCAAATCTCCCGCTCCTGCATAGTTTGTTTCATGTGGAAGGCCATCGCGAGCAGGTCACCTGAGCTGTCCCCGCAGATCGTCACTATATCTAGGCCCGCCGACCCGCCAGCCTAGCTTTCTCCTCCGTGGCACTTTTTCTATTGCTTTATTGTTCTTTTACCAAGCGCAGAGGCTCCACCAGGCTTTAGCACACTGCACAAGCTGCTCACTCTTGTGCACCGGATCCTGCTCGTAGGCTCCGAGCCAAGCAGTCAGATCATACGGCATAAGGCCGGCGCTCTCAAGGTGCTACGCTATCAACGCCCTCCAACAGCCCAACTATTCAGGCTGCTAAAGCAGTAGACGCTCGTTTGCCGCCACTTTCTTTTTGCCAAGGTTCGTCTCCCACGCAAGGCTGAGTCTGCCTTGCGCTAGCTACTACAATTCTCACAATCATCGAACCCCATCGTCCCCGGCCGCACAGCCACTCCGGCTGGCCATCCGCCCCGGCCCAACATTTCCACTTCCATTTGGAGTGTGCAGTGTGCGGCTGGGCAGAAGACCATCCTCCGGCTATTACGTGCTCATCCGCAGACTCTGTGGCCACCGTTTACCATAACCATTTCGCGACAGAAGGGCATCTGCTCAACTATGTGACTTGGTGTGAGTACCGTGACCAGCAAAACATCCCGTTTGACTACGTCACGGAATGGCTTATCCAAAATTCGCTGGTAGAGACCCATGACCATGTTGTAATGGAGCTCCTCTGATTCTATAACCATTATTTATTGCCACATATATTCCATTTCTTCAAGTTTGCTATCTCTGCTCATATTATCTCGTCATTAGTTTGGTTCCAATTTGACCTGATTCCTGGTTAGCGAGTAATTAGCAGGAATCCCTGTAGGAGGATACACGAGCAGGCCATGCCGTCAGTATCAAGCTTACCTCTCCATTTCGAAGGCTCGACTTCTAACGGTTGATCGGGCGCTCTGAAAAGGCTAAAGGTCGAGCATAATGTTACTGCTGTAGACCTGACCATGGTAGGCTTCATTGTGCGGCAAGAGCCTTCACTCGGTTGTTTCATCTCGAGCCCGCCGCTACCCCGGTACCGCCAATACTGTCATGGCTGAGTTTTTCAGGCTTACTGTTTCCAACAGCATATGATTTTATGATGGTCTTGCTAAGGTTGACCCCGCCTACAGTTTCTGGAGGGCCGCGATCTGACGCCATGCCTGGGTGGGCCAGCGGCCCCGGAGTGGGCACAAAGGCTTCGTTGAACCCGTTGGACCGAGGATAGAAAGGAGTAATGCCTTTACATCTAAATTGAAAGCCGTTTTGTGACTTGACAGCTGATCTTTGACCCTCCGATGTTTGTGCCGACGCGTGTCTCCAGGTTGCTTGTCCTGGTGGTACCATCGAGAACTTGCGCATTCCTTGTGCGAACTGACTCTGCGAATTTATCTAGGCCAAGCTGCTTTCCCTCATCCAGGACTTTGATCTGGCCGTTCCCAAGAGTATGATTGCTGGTCCCAGCAGTATGCTGTCGCTCACGAGCTTGAAGATACCGATCAAATTCCAGCAGCATCTGTCGGGTCCTTGCCAAGTCACCGGCTACCCAGCTCAGTTCATCAAATTGAACAACGGAAGGAGAAAATTCGTTCACACGCCTGGTCATCCTGCGACTGGTGGTGAAACGCCGAGCTTGGTTGATTGCTCGCTTGATGATCCAAAGCAACAAAACCGATAAGGCAACGCCTAAGAGGGCCTGGCTGTTGGGTTCAAAATATAGCTCAGCAATTTTAGCAGATATTTTAGGCCAGATCTGGCATGCAGCTTTAAGATTACCGGCCTCCGGGTCGATACCACCCCAGATCACTACTAGCGATGATCTGCGCCCAACGTAAGGATGATGCGCGGCCACTGTGGAGGCTGTTTTCGTTTGTAAGTTTGGCAAATAGGCTATCCATTCGAGCAAAGAGGATAACTTTGAAACCAGCAGGTTTGCCAGATAGACCAATTCCATCATTGCTTTAGCTGTCTTTGCGCGCTGTGTATTTAGCTCGAGTGCAGTTGCGTCGTCCCAGTTTATCCTGGGATGGCTGATTGAAGTGCATATGCATGCATGCCGCTGTCTCGAAGGAGCCAATGGCAGTATGCAAAAGGACAAAATAATTACACGTTTAATTACAAAACTAGCAGGGTATTGCTACGCGTGGCTATGAGAAGTAACGAATAAATAAACCCCCAAAAATTTAAGGTTGCACCACTGCAGGGGCCATAGTCTGGCGCGCCAGGCCGGAGACAATGCTCGACTGTTTCAAGCTAGTGGCAGCCAGCAGGACATTTTGCAGATATGCCGCGCGGGTGGCAGGGTCGAAGTCCTGGGCAACCATGGACCAAGCAACTTGGAAGCGTCGTGTGTTATAGGGAATTTCGGGGAGCATGCTCTCGACGTTGCGATCGCGATAGCCGCACAGGGGAATCGTGCGGCCCGGAATAGGCGAGGTAGGGGTTGAAGGCATAGACGGCTCATCTTCGCTGCTAGAGTCCTCGCACATAGACTCGTAGTCAAAGTAATCGTCCAGCTTCCATAGATCCTCAGTTTCTTTAGTTTCGGGAACCTCTGCTGGCTCGGTGGGCTCGGAGACGGTCGCCTCGCAGTCGTCTGTACTCCCGACGTCGGCAAGCAAGCTGCCGTCTTCGTCGTGTTCCACCTCATCGTCGATCAGGTCCGTCAGGGTGGCACCGTCGTCCAGAAGTTGCTGAAGCTGAGCCTCGAAAGCATCAATATCAAATTCAGGTGTGGCAGAAGCGGTCGACTCATTGTTTGTAGTGGGCGTGGGTGCCGGGGAAGCCTTGGTAGCTTTGGCCGCCTTGGTGATTCTGGAAACGGACTTGCCCGCCTTAGGGGCCTTGACCTTCTTAGCAGGCTTGACAGGGGCAATCTCAATGCCAGAATCCAGAAGAGCACGCTTAATTGCTCTGCGGGCCATTTTGAATCTAAGTCGTTTGCGACAAAAGTTTGAGTCCGGAAGATAAGTGCGGCAAGTCGGGCCCAGATAAATTTGACGTCCTCGTGCAGGCAGCATGCAGGCAGCATGCATGGTGACCAGTATCTGCTCGCGATCTCTTCGCTACGCCAGTTGGAAATTAATAGTAGAAGTCGGAGAGGTTTGAAGAATTACGGATAAACTAATTTTGAGGACAGAAAAAAAGATTAATCGAAGCAAGCTTTCGCACTTGGCTCTTGGGACCAGAGTAAGTTGTTTTGCCACCTGCGATGTTTCCCCCGGATTGATCACAATATGCACAGTGAGCCAATAGCGTTGCCTAGATTGTAGGCGCCACTTGGCTATCAGCACTGAACTCGCAATTGACTTTTGTTACTGGCCCAATAATCATAATGTAGGTACATACTGGGTATTGAGCAATTGTGTTACATTTCTAGGGTGCGGTGGAGCTTTGGGTGGCACCAATTAACGGTGAATCCCGCCGCCTTTGCCATATGCACTTCCCTGCAGGCGAGAAAAAAATTTCTTTGTCAGACGTGCCAGAGCAGGACGCATGGTCGATTCGCTCGTACGGGTTGCCTGAACAGGAAAGATACAAGCATAATTCAAACAGCCAGTTCGTTCGCAGTGATTGGCTCGGGAAGGGGAAGGAGGTCATTTCCTAGGCATTTCGAGAGCTGGGTCAGATTCAAGGCAGCGGCGTCTGCATGCTCACCGAGACAGTCCACCCCAAACTTCGAGTGTGCAGCCAAAAGGCTCGCTTTTGATAAGCTACAAACCAGGTAAAATTAAGGCCAACTAGAATGAATAGATCTATTTCTCGTAATTTTGGTCAATTATTTGCAAGAAATCTCCTCAGATTCATTAAATCAGTTTTTTTTTTGTTAACTCATGCATTTTCATACAGTGTGAATAAAAATTGATCGTCACCGAAGATTCCAAACGTGATAATTATGCCAAGCAGCAGGTGGGGTCCTCGAGCCCCACAAACAGGCAAAATACTTTTCCGCAGACTAGAATCCAATCTGAAAACAAACAAAAACACAAAGCGTCAGCCCTAAGACCAATCACCACGAACGCTGGCTCCCACCGGTTGTACGGCCAGTAGTTGATGAGCCAGCGCTTCGGTCCGCCCGGTCGAAATAGATCCTCATTCACGTTGTTAGTATATTTGTGCTCAGATGGGATTGAAACGTTATTAATTGTGCTGTCTTCAGAAAAAGAGGTTCAGCAAATAGGTAAAGAATCATCGCTGCACGTACCTTTAAGTTCCTCGTCTTTGGAAAAATATCTCGCCTGTTCAGAGGGCCCCTGTAGACCGCAGGTGCTACTGCCCCGTTCCCGCAAAGTAGCGCTAGCTGTTTGCAAGGGGCTGGTAGAAAGGCTAGTGACAAGCGCTACTTGGCAAGGGTGAAAATTCCTAACCAGAGCACGATCACGTGATAGAACCCGAGCGGTGCTTACCGCCCTGGAGTGCCTCCGCTTTGCCCCTCAGGGTTAGCTGCTCGCCTGCCCTCACGGCTGGTCGAGCTGCTGGGTGCGCAACGAAGCGTAGCGCTTCGGGCGTGCCGTAGCAGCAGCAGCCACAGGCACAAGTCCCTGCTCCCACCTGACCAGATCTGCTGGCGCCTGGGCCGTCTCCACCCCACCGCCTGTCTAGAATGCTGGAATTGCTCGTCGCCTATTTATTAGGCGGAGTTACGTTTCTTCCCTTGATTGCGGTGGCTTTGTATTTATTCATTAATGCCTCTCCTTCCATTCGGGATCCGCTTTTAGACAGCCCGACGTCGCCGTTCGCCAACGGCGGAGACCTCAATGATGAAGCGCAGGGCGGCGGTGCCATTGAAGACAAAAGAGCCACGAATCCCCTGCTAGGGAGCGCAGACGAAGCCGCAACTACCGGATCAACTGAATCTGCCGGATGGATCTACCTTTCCCAGCATTTCATCAACGTCAACGATTCGGGCTCGGTAGAAACGGTGCCGGCTAATCTGCCCAAAAGCGAGACAGCCAAGTCCTCGCTGAAGAAACTGGTCAATTACAATAATGGCCAGGCCCAGAAGGAGCAGACGGACCCGGTGCCCCGGTCGCTGGCCAAGCTGCCTAAGTACTGGGCCGTGGTCCGGGCCGGCTACCTGCTGCTGTATTCCGACGAGACCGAGCAGCGGCTTGTGAGCGACGTGCTACTTAACAAGTACATTGTTACGCTGTGGCCACCCGGAGCTGAAGACTTCGAGCTGTTTTACAAAAAGTTCGCCGTGTGTCTTGTGAGCCGCACCGGCACAGAGGGCCTGGTTGCTCTCGACATGCATCCTCGCGACCCGCCCAAGCGGGCGTACTTTATCTATTTCGACAACGGATACGACAAGGAAACAATGTATTTTGCGCTTATAAAGGAGGGCCGTACCACGCGACCCGACGAGAGCCTGGGGCCCAGAGACCCCACATCCATGGCTAAGCCTCTCGAGCCCACTGAGCTCGAGCGCCGCGAGCTCCTTTCTCACATCTACTCTGTGCACGAGTCGCCACAGACCCAATGGCTCAATGCTCTGCTCGGACGGTTGTTTTTGGCCGTCAAAGACTCTCGTCGGATCGAAGAATACTTTCGCCACAAGATCGTGTACAAACTCAGCAGAACGAAGCCGACATTCATTGGCGACATTGAGGTCAAAAGCATCTTCTGCGGGAATGCCATCCCCTACTTTGTGGATGTCAAGCTTAAGGACCTCGATACGGCAGGCAACCTCACTCTGACGGCTGGCCTCACCTATCGGGGTGGCTTCTTTGTGAACCTGGCCACCGTGGCCTCTATCAGCATTCCGGGTCTCATGACGCGGACGGTAAATCTGATGTTGGCTGTTACGCTGAGGTCACTTGAGGGCCGGATTGTAGTCAAGGTCAAGCCGCCACCCTCGAGCCGAATTTGGTACGCATTTGAAGCCATGCCAAAGATGGACCTTTTGATTGAACCGGTTGTCTCGCAGCGCAAGCTCAGCTACAACCTCATCACTAGAGGCATCAACAGTGCCATTCTCGATGCTTTGAAAGAGTCTATGGTCATGCCATACATGGATGATATTAGCTTCTACGATACCAGTGATGAGTTTTACCGTGGCGGCATCTGGGACTCGCGGAATCGTCCTACCAATGTGCCCTGGCATCCTTATGATCGCCAGGGTCCGTTCGCGACAGACTCTGAGACAGAGAGCATACATGAAGAACGGTCTACTTCCGTCACAAACTCGCCTATGCTCTCCGCTACATCGCCTAAACGTCCAGTCCCGCATTCCACCACACTGCCTAACTTGAGCGCGACCGGGCCAGGCTCTGAGACGGCAAGTGTGGCCTCACTACCTCGGGATGAAGAGCCAGACGTCGTGAGCCGCACGTCCACATTATCTACCAAAGTTCCCAAATGGAGGAACTGGCAAAACATACTGCGAAGGCGAGCAAGCCAGCACGCACTTGGTGAGACATCGAGCGTGCACAGTGCTTCTGATGATGCCCAGCCGTTGGCAACTTCTTCGGCCAGTGGAAGAGATCAAGATAGACGTTCACCTCTACTTTCACCATATGGAAACGGCGCGACTCGCACCGTATCTGGAAGCCAAGTGCCAACTACTGCAGTCACCGCTGCCACCGTCTCAGTGGCTAACAGCCGACCCGGTGGGCCACCGAAAGAAGTCCCGCATAGGCGCCCCGTTCCTGGAACTGACTCCAGCGCTTCTGATTCGACTGAGCGGCGGGATTCATCAGCTTCTGCAGCAACAGTTCCAATCGGATCGGCTTTTGACCCCTTAAAGACGACAGGCGAGTCGCCAGCCGCGAAGGCCGACAGTTTCTCTGAGGCCGACTGGCAGCCCCGCCTCGCCCAGCCTCATCCAACGCTGGCTGCCGCACCTTCGGTGGCTATTGCGCGACCTGCTGGGCCTTCTGACTTTGATCTTGCCGACCGCCCGGCGGAGTCCGAAGATGGGAAGACATTCGAGGTCGCCCCTGATAGCACCACCGCGGGAGCAGGGCCCGATGTCACGCGCAAAAACACCGTGGCGCGGAAACCCGTGGCCAGCTCTGCAGCCAGCATGCTTTCGAATACACTTTCAGAGTCCGCATCGGTAGACAGGCTCTCACTTTCGGACACGCGGGCCAAGAACCACAGGAGGAGGGAGTCCGTTGCGTCTGTCGGCAGCGCAGGGAGTCGCGGGGGACCGCCGAAGCTCAAGCCTAAGCGGCGCGCGCAGGTGATCCGACTGGAAAATGTGTCTCCAGAGCCTGAGCACGCCCCACAATGATGCCGGACCGCGACTGCGCTGCTGTTGGTGCAGAGTTCTTTCAAGAGGTGATCCGAGATGACACGGACAGCACCAAAGAACACCAGGCATGATGCCGCCTAACGGTCCGAGCGATTGCGCCGTGAGCGACGCCGCAACTAAAATAGAATGCGCAGACTAGTATGAAAGATAATATTGCTAATTAGCTACAATAGCTGTCCGGACTCAGCAGTAAACAGCTCAAACCGCAGGGCATCAGAAACCGTGTACCTTGATATGCTCTTTGCCAATGCCAAGGGCCGAGTTGAGGAACTCGATCACCTTCTCGCGCTGGTCACCCTGGAACTGGAGAATGTCGCCAAGCTCCTCATCCTTGTTAATGTGGCCGTTGCAGCCAAAGTCCTTCTTCAGCGTCTTGAGAATCCGCTTCAGATCGTACTGGGTGGGGACGCCCTCCACAGTGGTAATGGTCTTGCGACCATTACGCTGTTGGCAGCGAATGTGGATCGGGTTAGCAACCTGGGGTTCGTTGTCTCCAGTGTCAGCGAAGGGATCAAAAGACTTGAGGTTATCAATAGAGGCCATAAAATTCTGTGGAAAACTCTGGGAAAGCTGCCTAATATAGTCGCGGGAGCGTGGGTTAGGGCCGCAGCGTTCCCCGGTTCCCGCAGCTTCGTTCTTCTGCAGGGCAGGTTGCTTACGCTCTGGAGCCCAGCAGCCACGACCAAGCACGCGCCTAGAGCTATGGCACAAAGGCGCCTTCGCGGGTCCGCGCCGGCCTGGCTCGTTCAGGTAAACGCACGCAGTGCCAGGCGCCTACCGAGGGTCGGACATTTCGACCTGGGCCGAGAGCCTGCAGCGACTATCACGGCCCCCCGGCAAATAGCTGAAGCTACCCCAGCCCGGTTCTTCCTCCCGTATTGCTGCGTCATTGCTCGGGCCCTTGATTCCCCCAGCCCCCGCGAATCCCTCTGAGCTGCGGATTGCACGGTCTGTCATCATCACCAACAAGATTAGGGCACGCCCTTGCTGCGAGAGAGGAACGTCTAGCGCAGGCAGACTTGCAGCGAAAACTTGGAACGTTGAAGTAGGGGTTGAATTGTCGCTGGTTGTCCTACCATCCAATGGGCTTTCGTTTTAGACAGAGTCTTTAACATCCCGCAGGGCCGCAGTGGGCAGTTGTGAGCTGGACATTTCTGCTTGCTTGGCTGTGGACCCTACGCACGTAACGTTTCGCTTCACCAGGCTGGCCATGTTGGGTCCCCCGGCCCCCCGCCCTGGGGGTGAGACCGTCAGGCTGTGCACCAGTGGGTCCAGCCTAAGCATAAGCATGGCCCAAAGATGGTGTGATCTGCCCGGCGATAGCGGTATCGGGCAGCTAGAGGGCTAATTACGCGGAGCCGAAAATAGCACCCGAGCTGGGAACGCCAGTGGTAGCCTCGCATATTTATATTTATATTTATATTTATATCTGAATGAGTATGGCAGCAGCCGTGCCCGCTTTTCTACAGATTCGAGCTTGTTTGTGACCTGCAAGGTGGCTTACATTGCGGTGGGCGCGCGTTTCTGCATGGAGTGCCACAGTGCCAATAGGTCTGAGGCCCTCGGGCCTACGACGAAACCATGGCATATAACTAGCCGTCTCTCATGCGCCCGCTGAGGGCTACGATGGCTACCTGCCCGCTACGCTGTACCCGAGTTTCGACGATGTCACGTGGCGCTTCTCCGGCTTGGTACTCCCTCTTGGCGGGAGAGGCGGGCCAGCCATTGCCTAGGGGCTCAGCCGACCCGCGCCGACCCGTCGCCCCCTTGACAAATCGCAGCCTGCTTGGCGGTGTCTTCTAACTAAGCGCCCGGGCCGCCCTTAGATAGCTAGAACCTACTGTAGACCCAGCCACCACTGCGGATTGACGGTTTGCACGATGCAATTACTTCGTGGCGATGCAGACATCAACGTGAGTGTGCGAAAGGCGTGCTCACCGGACGAAACGGCTCCAAAACGCAAGCATGTTCGCGCGTGCGCGGTATATACGTGGGATCACCGCAATGGCAAGGACTTTTGGCACGCCGTCAAGCTGCTTCCCATTCAAAACGATGAGATTCAGCTCTTCAAGGCGCTGATAACCATCCACAAAGTTATGCAAGAGGGGCACAAGACCGTCATCAAGGAGGCCCAGTACCACACGGGCTGGCTGAACTCGCTCAGCAACTCTGCTGGTGGGTATAGAAAGGGAGGCTATTCGCGACTCATTGACGAGTATGTACGCCTACTTCAGCACAAGCTCGAATTCCACCGAAGGCATCCCGAGTTCTCGGGCACTTTCGAGTACGAGGAATATGTCTCACTTCGAGCTATCGATGATCCAAATGAGGGATACGAGTCGATCATTGATCTTATGAATCTGCAGGATGTTATTGACGACTTCCAAAGGCTTGTGTTTGCTGGCCTCCGTGGCCGCTTCGGCAACGAATGCCGCATTTCCAGCCTGATTCCAATGGTGGCAGAGTCCTACGGTATCTATAGGTTCATCGTCTCCATGCTGCGGGCCATGCACAATTCAAACGTTGAGGCTCTGGAACCTCTGCGTGAGCGCTTCAATTCACAGCATGCCCGTATCCGCAACTTTTACTTCGATGCTTCACTGCTCAAGTATCTTACCTCACTGATTACCGTGCCGGAGCTGCCCCAGGAACCACCAAACCTGCTGAGCGAAGAGGGCGAAGCGCCCTCTCTGCCCAAGCGCCCTCTCGATCTTCAGAAAACCGGCGGAGACGTTTCGTCCACGCGGGACTCTTCGGTTGCTCCCTCAATTGTTGCGCAGCCGACCGGTGACTGGTGGGCACAGCAGAAACAGTTCGAAGATGAGCAACTCAGGCTACAACAAGAACAAGAGGCTGAATTTGCGCGTCAACAGCAGATGGCATTGGAGCAACAGCGCCAGTTTGAGCTTCAGCAACAGGAGCTTGCCGCTCAGCAGCAGCGTGCACAAGAAGAATTCTACCGTCAACAGCAACAACAACATACCCAAGGGCGCCTAGCAGAGCTCGAGCAACAGGCTTTTACGTCGCGTAATCAGTTGGAGGAGGCTCAAATGATGCTTCGACAGTACGATCAGCGTGTTCAGGCTCTTGAAAGTGAGCTTGAGCAGGCGACAGCTCTATCACAGCAGCAGATTGACTCACGCAGTGAACATGTTGAAAATTTACAGTCTCAGGTTCAAGAGTGGAAGTCTAAATACGAAGCCCTGGCCCGTCTCTATTCCCAACTTCGTCAAGAGCATCTGGAATTATTGTCCAAGTTCAAGAAAGCTCAAACAAAAGCTGCATCAGCCTCTGAGGCAGTTGAAAAGAGAGAACGGCTCGAAAGGGATTTAAAGTCAAAGAATTTAGAGCTAGCGGACCTCATTCGTGAGCGTGATAGAGCTCGTTACGAGCTGGATAAAACGCGTGGCCAGCATAAAGACGAAACCGATCGTCTTGAACGTGACATATCCCTGCTCAACGACAAGGTATCCAAGGGGGATACTACGAAAGTATCATCTTTGATGGCTGACCATGCTCGCGAACTCAAATTGCTGGAAGATAAGCTACGCGACAAGGAGAGACAGCTAGCGAACGGCAGCACTTCGAAGGAGGATTTGGAGAGCAAAGACTACGAGATTGCTGTTCTCAACCAGACTGTCAATGAGCTTGAAGAGGCTTTCAAAGAGCTTTCTGTTGCTCCTAAGCTGGACAATGTTATTGATATTGTCCTCTCGTCTGCTCTGGAAAACATCCAAGAGGCTCTTTTCGTGTTTGAGAATCCGACGCAAATTAGCACGCAAAGTTCGACTCCTTCTCACATTTTAAGCGTAGTTGAGGGTGCATCCATAAATGTGGAAGATTTCAGCAATGCGTTCAATGACTATATTGCTGTAGGCACATCTGGTGATGTGGGCACAATTATCAAAGCCACAATGGCATTGGCCTCGTCAACTATTGATCTTCTGCTCAACGTCAAGAGCCTGGCGTCGATGACACTAGATGAGACGGCCTTTGAGAACATTATTGGACCGACAAGTGATGCTGCGGTTGCAGTATGTTCGTTTTACGGTGGCATGCAATCTGATTTGCTTGAAGGCCTAAAAACTGATGACAAGATTGAGCTTGTTATTTCTAACCATGTCGAGGTACAGGAAGCTCTTCAAAAGGTCACCCAGGCAACGGAGGGCCTTCTGCCTCGCAGCGACTTTGTCCAGAAGGGTGATGTGGGCGAGCTGGTGGATAGCGAAATGGCTAAAGTGTCGGCCGCGGTTGATAATGCTAATGCGGAATTGGCAAGGCTGCTAGCGCGGCCCCGTGACCCCAAGTTCAGCACCTTTGATCGCCAAATCAATGAGGCGATTCTGTCTGCGGCTGTTGCTGTGACCTCGGCGGTAGCAGCGTTGGTGAGAGCCTCTGCGGATACACAGCAGGAGATTGTTGCTCGTGGGCGGGGTACGGATAGCCGAACTGCCTACTATAAAAAGAACCATCGGTGGACTCAGGGATTGATATCAGCTGCGCGTGCGGTAGCCGGATCGACGAATGTAATCATCGAGACCGCGAACGGCACGCTATCGGGCTCCAGCAGCCCAGAGGAGCTCATCGTGGCCTCCAAAGAGGTTGCATCCTCAACTGCACAGCTCGTTGCTGCGTCCAGGGTGAAGGCTGACTACCAGTCGAAGAACCAAGACAAGCTCGAAAATGCAAGCAAAGCCGTAACTGCAGCCTGCCGTTCGCTAGTGTCACGTGTTCAGGATATACTGGCGTCGCGTAACACGACCAAGGAAGAAGAGGTCGACTTTAGCAAACTATCGCATCACGAATTCAAGACAGCGTCCATGGAGCAGCAGGTCGAAGTGCTCAAGCTTGAACAGAGCCTGGCGAACGCGCGTAAGAGGCTGTTCGAAATTCGAAAGCTGGAGTATGTGCAGCAGGAGGATGATAATTGATGTGGAGTTTTTCAACTCATAAAATCTGTAAAATTGCTTTAATTCGTCGAATTAGCTTGTTCAATCCACGACCATTCCCCATGTCATACCACAAGCGTGCCCCAACCCTGCCGACCCTCTCTCATGCATACTGCCACCTCGAAGATATAAGTACGCGCAACGTGGACGAGTTGGCAGACTAGGGAGCAGGGCCCATGAGAGATGGGCACAGGGGCGATGTCCGCCCGGTTGTTTTGCTATCGGGGTCACCGGTATCACTAAATGAGCAGGCGAGCTTCAGAGCTGGCATCGACCGGGAGCACTCTCAGCTGATGGGAAGTCGCTTGAGTACGGAAAGTCGCTTGGATATTATCCATGCAGGTATGAAACAGCTTTCCAGAAGGGAAAACGAGTCTGATATTGATACGTTGTTGACAGGCTCTAAATGCTATCCACTTGACTACCTTACTGCCGGCGTGACAACAGACGCGCGGCCCCCGAGAACTGGAGTCACGCCGCGCCCAGCTTGGTTAAACCTCTCAGATAGAATTACGTGGCTCGAGCAGAATTCAGATACTGGTTCTAATCACTATTTTCAGAAGCGCTTGAACGCTCGGCTTGTTGCGGCTCAGCTTGCACCCGCAGGCAGTGTTTCAGAGGAATCATTTGGTGCAACAGCTGAGTTCACGGCTGCTGGTGATACTGATACATACAAGGACTCCACATCCTTTAACAAGCCGGCAGATGCGGATAAAGAGCATTTGTTTCCGTCTTCTGGTAATCTAAATTCGGAAAGTGCCAAGAGTGAACCTCGTCGTGCTCGCAAACGATATCGAGCTGGTGCTTCGCGCCTGGGTCCTCATACAGAAGACGAAACTACTGTTGCGGCACTGTTAGCTGGACTCTCAGCAGAAGTGGACAAAGACTATCGAGACCCTCACCAGCAAATTCTTTTAGAGCCTCAATATAACCTGGCGACCTGGAAGATTAAACGTAAACCAGGTACCCAGACTGCGAAACCTCGTGCCGCACTTAACACATTCATTCTCGCTAAAAGAATGATACAACCGATGATTGATATTTTATTTTTTGAGACCATTTCGACATTGGTTTCCCTGATATGGGCTGATGTGGAGGGCTGTTCAATCTATAAACATTTTTCATTGCTTGGTTGGTATGATTTCGTGCTCACGCACTATCTGCGACACACATGGGAACCGATGACGATCTCATTGCCGAAACAATCCGACGATCGCGCATTGTTGAAAAAATACGAAAGTATTTCTGCAGGAGAAATAATACAAGCATGTGTGTGTCGGGCTGCTAATTGTGACTTGCCGGATAAAATTCGTGCGTCGCTGACCCTGATAGACCAATGGTATAGCAAGAGTCAGCTGTCTAATGGAAGCTACAAACATCGCCTGATACAATTTCTGCTCGGGGAGCAGATGACTTGAGGGAAAATAATAATCACTGAAGTCACAACCAAGATTCAGGTTATTTCATCATCGTCCATATCCTCATCTTCCATAGAGACATCGCTATCATCGCGGGTTCTTTCCGTGCGCTGCAGCCCCACTACTGCATCGAGTTTGAGCGATTCCACAACTTCTTTACTTAGAGGGCGTTTATTGTCCCGGGCGTTCAGGAGCTCTGCTCTCAACACCTTTCTTATTATTGCCATGTTCTCGGCCGTGTACCACCCATCGTGGGCGTCTACCGCAGAACGGAAATCACCGGCATTATTGATATACGCCTGCAAGTGCGGGTCTGAAATGTCGCATAGCTGTAGCATTCGCGTTGTTGGAAATTGCGTACCGTCAAACGTGTATACAGGGTGCGTAAGGGTTCCATCGTCACCGGACGAGGAGCCTGAACCTGCAGAGCCGGGGGTTGACTGGTCGAGGAAGATGCGGAAATGCTCCACCTGATACAGAGAAAACGACGGCAGCTGCGCCGGATCGACGCCATACTTGATATATGCACCTCGCCATGGCCCGCTGCGGTAAAAATAGGTAATGTAGGGCAGCGCGTACCGGAGATAGCGAGCCAGAGCGTCCGGCACCAGCGCCTCGAGGGCACGGCGAGTGTAGCAGGGCCGCAAAGCAAAAAGATGCTTGAGCTCAACAATGCACGACTGGACTGCTGCGCGCGGGTTCGGATCCAGCCCCTCGGGAGGGCCGGCCGGCACTGGCTCGCCCCAGGTCAGGATGGCGGAAATGATTTTGGCCGAGCTTGTCTTGTTCACGAGTCGGGGCGCGCCGTCGCCGTCCTCCACCAGCGTGACGGACGGATTTTGCTTGTAGTTGTAGAAGAATGGCTGCGTCTGTTGCGAAAACCGCGGCGGAGGCAGGATATCTGGGTCGCCGGCGCCCAGGTGCCTCGAGTGGTCGAGCTGCAGCTCTGCGATCCGGTCGAGGTTGCCCGCGAGCACCGATTCGCGGACTTTGGCCACGAACGGCGAGCCACCCGTGTAGTACTGGAAGTCCGCCATTTCGCGGAAACGCAGGTTGGTTTCGGCCAGGTACCGCGGACGGACGGCGTACTGCGACGTATCGAGCGAGCGCAGCGCGCGCTGCACGTGCCCGTTCGCGGCGTCCAGCGCCCACTGCGGCAGCTCGATTTCGAGGATTATATTGTTTGTGTCGGCGCGCCGCGACACGATGGGATGGTGGAACCGGTCGGGCCGCAGCCTGAGCTCCAGCGCCTCCTCGGCGGGATTGGCCGCGACCGCGGCCACCGCCGGGCTGCCCCCGACCGCAGCCAACGCCTTTTCGGGAGACTTGACGTTGAGCGGGAGCTCAATTGCAACCGCCCTGGGGAGATCTTCCATATCCTGACAACGTCCAACTAGACCTGGTGCATGGGCGCGTGCGATTCCTGCCCAGGCAGCCAGCCCCACAGTTTGAAGCAGTTCCCAAGCCCGCTGTCACCTGACCGCGACGCATTCATAGCACGACATTTGCATCCCAGCCCACCGGGCTTCTAGGCGACCATCGACGTACGGCTATCGCGGACCAGCCCATCATTATTTGGGCTTGCAGCGGCGGGGGAGTATATAGTGCTGCCAGAGAGTACAGTGCGTAGTCGGCATGCCGCGCTATGTGGTGTATTTGAGGTTCCCAATGCCGCGGAACGGGGTGCAGGACCCGCCCGCCGCCGACTGGACACACGATAAGGAGCGGCGCCTGTGGCGGCTGCTCAAGGGCGCAAATACAGAGGTCGACTGGGCGGAGCTGGCCGCGCAGTTCAACGTGCCCGTGGTGTACATTTTGCAGCAGGCGGCGTGGCTGTATGAGAAGGAGCTGAAGCTGCTACGCCAGAAGATGGCTCAGATCAACGCCCGCACGCGCACCCTCAGCGTGGGCAAGACGCCCGTGGCATCGGTGCCGGGCTCTCCGCATCCGGGAAACCCGGCACAGACACCGACGCAGGCGCAATTGCCGCTTGGCACGGCTGACGGCGCGACGCCTCAGCGCGCCGGTTCGGATGCTGCCGTGGGTGGCGCGCCGACGGGTCTTGCGCCATCTGGATCGGCCAACTCTTTTCTTACCGGGCGCGGTGCCTCGGTAAGTGGCGGCGCAAGTAGGAGTGCAAGCAGAAGTGCGAGCAGAAGTATTAGCGGGAGTGCGAGCGGCAGCGGCAGCAGCATGCTGGGTAGCGGCACCGGGCCGCGCCGGCTCCTATCGCAGTCCCGCGTTTTCCCTAGTGACGAAGGCTCTGCCTCTCAGAGTGAGGCGAGCCACGACTTTGAAGCGTTTCTGCCTGGTCGGGCGTCGCGGCTGGCCCTGGCGGCTCGGTCGCAGACGTCGCAGAGCGACCTGACCAGCTCATCCGAGAACAGCCTGACCCGTTCCGCTCTGGAGGATGCGTTGATAAATCGGCCGTTTCGCGTGGATAGCCCGGGCACCAGCACGGGGGTGAGCAGCGGGCTGGAATCTCCTCGGTGACCGCGCCTTGTTCCCGGCTTGATCTTGGCGGGCCCGCCCACTCCATATTTATGTCACTCATCCCATGATGTGAGATTCTATTTATCGGCTTTACCTATTTAGCAAAACTCGCTTCCGACATAATATACCACTTAATAGATCCTCGCAGTAGCAGATGCGATGTCTGGCCGAATGCGCAGAGCGCGGCGGCGAGCGGCCGGTCCCGGGCCAGGCCCCTCTGTTTCACACCGCCCCCTGGCACCCCCACCTTATCTTGAACCTTGTCAAACCCCGGGCTGGGAGGAGGACCACCGCGGCCATGCCTTTTGCTCCCCGCGCTGCTCAACCCCTGCCACGCTTGGGGCCCACCCAAGCGCGCGCTGCGGCCGGACGGCGGGCACCGCCGCCTACTCCCACTCGCCTAAATCAACTGACCCTGCCCTCCTAACGACGATCAAACGCGGGCGCAATGAAAATCGGCAAGCTCGCCTCGCTCAGCGTGTTGGCCCTTCACGGGCTGTGTGCTGCGGCACCGCCGCGTAATGATGCGGGTTCCCCCAATTTAGGCGCCCAAGACAAGGTCTATCCGCTTAGCCCGCAGGACAAAACGGGCGCGGGCAAGAAGAAGGACGACGCCGAGAAGTTCAACGCCCCGAAGAACGCGCCGGTAGATGCTGCCGCTGCCGCTGAGAACGACGAGCACGGAAATAACCACAAGGTCACCAATGACAATAATGATCCGCTCATCCTCGCCGACTATGATCCAAACAACATGGGCGTGCCGGCCAGCAACAGTAATGGCAACGATGCCGACAAGGACGGATCCAGCAAACCAAAGGACCGCGTGAACAGCAAGCCGAAAGATTCGGAGGCGCCGGCCAAGCCTGAGAAAGAGGCCGGTCCCGACCCCAGCGACCCCAAGGCGGGTCTGGGAACCGGCACGGGTGAGGGCACCGGCGGCGTCGGGATTGCTCCCGTCGACGACAATAACAAGAGTCCTGCCGGTAAGTCTTCCGGCTCCGGCTCTACAGAGGGCTCCAATTCGGCGCCTGATAGCGGCAGCCCTAAGTCAGGCGGCTCTGGATCGTCTTCGGGCCCTTCGGCATCGAGTGGCTCATCTTCGTCGTCGTCGTCGTCGTCGTCATCGTCGTCATCGTCGTCCTCTTCTTCTTCCTCTACAGAAAACACAGATTATGATAATTATACTGACTTGGGCCGCCTTGTGGCGGCGCTGTCAATGATCGTGCTTTCCGAACTGGGCGATAAGACGTTCTTCATTGCCGCGCTCATGGCTATGCGTCACCCTTCCTGGTTTGTATTCAGCGCGTCATTTGGGGCGCTAGCTGTCATGACTTTGCTGTCGGCTATTTTGGGCCTGGTGCTTCCGTCTATCTTGTCAAAGCAGGTCACCACCTTGTTGGCTGCCCTACTGTTCTTAGGCTTTGCTGTGAAGCTTTTCAGGGACGGCCTGGCTATTGATTCACGCGCCAAGGCGCAAGACGAGATGCGTGAGGTCGAGCAGGAGATCGAGCTCAGCGAGTCTTCTTCGGCAGCCGATAAAATTGAAAAAGGTGGCGACTTCCCGCAGGCCGGAAAGGGCCGTCCCACTGAAGGCATCAGCAACCTGTTAAGCCTAGTTTTCTCTCCGGCCTGGGTACAGATCTTTGTGATGACTTTTATAGGAGAATGGGGCGATCGTTCGCAGATCGCCACAGTAGCCATGGCCGCTGGCACACATTACGTGCCGGTCATTATTGGTGGGCTAGCTGGCCACGCCATCTGTACCAGCATTGCTATTGGAGGGGGAAGGCTGATGGCTACTCGACTTTCATTGCGGACAATGACACTGACTGGAGCCGTTTGCTTCCTACTCTTTGCTTGCATCTATTTCTATGACTGGCATACGGGGACCGAGTGAATACCGGTAGCCTGACGTATTCCCTACCCATATCGCTGCTTGGTCACGGGCTCGTCTCCTCTATTTTACTATTATTTTGCGACAATTGTTAGAATTTCCTAGGGTTCTATCATGTTGTACGTTGAGTTTATTTAAAAAAAAATAAAATGAAATAAAATAAAATTTGGCCGAAATGATCTGAAACAGCCTAGCAGGACTTGATAGTTACTGCTGCGGGCACGCGTATCATAAAAAAGAAATGTGCGAACTCTGTGGATTGAACACAGGACCTCCAGATTTCTCGACCGAAGTTGACTTCAGTCTGGCGCTCTCCCAACTGAGCTAAGTCCGCCTTGGTGTTTTTGAAAATTTGTAATCCTTGAGGTAGTTAATCTGAGGAATTGAACAAGCCACTCATTTCCAGGTTCACCGAAAAACCTACTATGGTTCTGATCTATTGAAAAATGTACGAAGCAAAATATTTCTGCTTCAAAAGTTCGCTGGCGTCATTTATAGCTCTGCTGACTGGATTTCTCTTCACTTGAGGGCGGTTATGTGACTGCTGCATGATGCAGGTACCGAAACTTTGTGTTCCTTGAGTTTTTGGCTGTACGTGTCGCATGAAGGAAGCTGACACTGATACAGGCACGTAGGCGTACGAATCTTCTAAATTGACTGCAAGAATAAGCAGAAATACTAAGTCCTCTGTTTGATCATGGACCTCAGAGTAACTTTTTTTTATGAACTATCACGGGTCTTCCGCATAGTCTTCCGGGTTGAGCTCCTTGACGATAAACCAGCTGTCAGAAGGATTGAGAGATTTGTAGTAATTGGGTACCTGCTTGATTCTGGTGAACCCTTGAGATTCGTAAAACAGGGCGCTATCCTCAAATTCTACCCACACGTTTACGGATAGCTTGCGGAGTCCAACTGCCAAGGTGGAATTTACTGCATGCCTCAGCAGCGCGCTGCCCACACCTTTTCGTCTATAGCTGGGTAAAACAGCCAGGGTTTTCATATACACGTCTTCTGCCGAGCCAAAGCTCAAACTGACACATCCAACTGCAATCTGATCATAATATGCAATCATAGTGAACCTATCTGTGGATTCTGCAATTTCATTGTACCACGCCTTCGAATATCTCAGAGGAAAAACAACGGAATGGATTTTCTCGAGCATAGCAACATTGTTGGGCGTAACTGGAACTAACGTTATTTTTGACATGCAGCCCCCACGTAATTGTGATGAAGGAGTCCGAACAAAGCTGTAACAGCTGTACGCACCAGTATTGAAGCGTTCCAGGAGGCTCGACTCTCCGGCAACAATGGCGGGCTTAAAACTTTTACTGGGAGTTCGTGTTCTAGTTCTCGACCAGTCGACTGGGCTATGGCTGGGGCCAGTCCGCGTTTGATTGTGTGTCTCGAGAATTACACGATCGTGCAAAGATACACAGAGGGCCCTTGTGAAGCAGTCTCAAGGATCAGCGTAGGCAATTATAGAAGCCGATAGGTAGATTCGCGCGAATCAAACGCGCAATTACTGGAAAGGCGATAAATCCACGGCCCACAGCGATGCTGGTGCGACGGGCGGGCTCACGAGCGGATGCATACCCTAACCTGGACAGCTGTTCACGCGCCAGTCCTGCAGGTCGGTGGGCTGCTACTGAGTGGAGTGGAGTGGAGCACAGCTCAGCGATGCACAGCGAGGATCCGCACGTGACATGTTGATCAGGTTTATGATAAACCTACCAAGCTTCCATCATAGCTAGTGCCACCGGCTAAAACATTGCAAAAAGAAAAATAGCCCGGCTAGTTTAGCGCCAAAAATAAAGGTCCGCATCACCTGTATCGACAGCTACCAGGCTGTCGATCCCCAGAATGGCTCTAAAGAGCCAGTGATCCGGGTATACGGGCCCAGTGATAATGGCGAGGTCTGCACAGTACATGTTCATGGTGTTTATCCTTATTTGTACATAGCGGTACCTGACCAGGTGGCTGATCTGACTCGCTTTATTGCAGATCTGGAAACATCAATCAACTCGGTGATGGCTGCCATCCACCGCAGGCCTGATTCCTCAAATCCCCGCTTTGTCCATGAAATTCAGCTGTGCAAAGCAGTACCCATATACGGCTACCACGTTGGTTGGACACGGTTCCTGAAAATATGCCTGCTTCACCCCTCATACGTGACCAAGTGCGCCGATTTGCTAGTCAATGGCCGTATTCTCAGCATGGAAATGCAACCGCATGAGTCCCATATACCTTATTTATTGGCTTTCCTTGCCGACTTCAATCTCTTCGGTTGCGACTGGCTGAACTTCTCTGCATATTCGCAGCGACCGGATAACGGCCGTGAACGTACGGCCTTTACAGCTGTGGAGCTTGACCTTGACTCGGGGGCTATCCAAAATCGCTACCAGCTCTCGCAAGCTCTCTTACATCATTCTTTTGAGAGTGAGCACGGCAAGCATGGGCTGAATAGAGTACAGAGCTTGAAAGCTCTAAATAACGCAGATGTGGAACGGCGTGCGAAACTCGGCCTTGAGCCCTATACTGGCTCGCTTTTTACCTCTCTACCCGCTCGTGTTCCTGACACTCAATGGGAGCGCTTACAGGAATTTCAATCGAAACTACAAACGAGAGCGGAAATCTCCATTCAGCAGTGGGAGGGTGAGCTTAGTTTCGGGAGTTTCATGAGCTCGATCGAAGAGAATAAGGAGTGGATGGAACTTCCTACCGCTTTTGAGCTGACCGGTCTCATGAGCCGGAACCCAGTGAGCGAAGTTCCCGGTTTCGAAAATGAGAGCTTCAAACTTGTTCGGAAATCCCTATCCTTGCGTACTGCGACTCTCACACCTGAGCCCGCACCTACCCCTTCAAAGAAGCTACGTCTATCGAACGATTTGACCGAGGATAGTCTGTTGATGCTTAGCCTGTCAACATTCTCTTCAGCTGACCTGACCCAGAAGGCTCATTCTGCTCAGGATCAACTTGGTTCGCAACTCCATGATAGGCTGAGCCAAGGCCAGTTAGCGCACATTGCTAGGGTATTTGGCGGAGAAGAGCCTCAGCTAGTTTTGTCGGCCACTGCCCCTAGATCACAATCTGTTAAATGGGCGCCTGGTATTGCTAGCTTCCCCAGACCTTTCTATAGCAAGCAAATCGATGTGCCATTCTTCACTTTCTCTTATGGCGGCAAGGAGTTCAATCTTAAGGGAAACAATGCCTCGTCTTTGCCCCTCTTTTCTTTCAGCAATGATATGCCGTTTAATAGGCTATCAATGCTTATATCCCACGATACTGAAGTTTTTGAACCGATGAGAGATGCTGTTGTGAAAAGATTGTCTCTAGCTTCGCAACCTCCCTCTTTTGGTGAGGTATCTGCCTGGCAAATCAAACAAACCCAATCAGGTATCTCTGGAACACCTTATTTATTACCGTCCTTCAGTCCTGTAGGACCCTCTGATGAGATGTCGGTCCTTGGAGCAGAGGTTCATGTTTCGAGTCGTCCTCAGAAGACACCAATCCCTGCAGAGGATGGAATACAAGCGTTCTTTTGGCGTGGTAGCTTCCCTGCCGATAGGCTGACCGGCCCCTCTTCGCCGTCGGGAGTCATAACTGTAGATGACCTGGTGCCCCCTCAACCTGGAATAGGCATGCTGATAGTTCCTGATGAGAGAGCCTTGCTACAAGAGATACTTTATCTTGTGCGTACGACGGATCCCGATGTGATTTGCGGCTACGAAATCAATTCCCGGTCATGGGGCTACATCTCTGCACGTTATGAAATACTATTTGGATCAAAAATGGATTTAGGCCGGATTGATGATGAAAATACGTTACGCGAGCTTCCATTCAATATGAAAATTGCAAGTCGTGGCAGGCATGCACTTGGTCTGTGGACGATCCTGCGTAAAGAAGTAACCCTCCTCAAGTATACGCTGGAGCACGTAGTTTATCACTTGCTGCATGAAACTACTCCCTACTTGAGCTTTGAGTCTTTGACAGAGCTCTGGACTGGTCCCGTGCCTACGGGAAAGACTGAGGTAGCTCAGTATTACGACGTTCGTATCCGCTATACCTTAAGAATTCTGGAACATTTGGAGATTATAACCAAGTATTCCGAACAATCGCGGATTATTGGAATTGATTTCTATTCCAGTCTAACGCGGGGCTCACAGTATCAGGTGGAGGCTGTACTGTCGAGGCTCGCTAAACGCGAGAACCTTATTATGGTTTCTCCGAGTCGCAAGCAAGTTGGCCAGCAGAATGCCTTAGAATACATCCCACTTGTTATGGAACCGAAATCTGATCTTTACAGTGATCCTGTTTGTGTACTTGATTTCAGGTCTCTATACCCATCCATTATCATCGCCTACAATTTGTGCTATTCAACGTGTCTTGGCCGTGCAGAGTTATGGAGGGGCAAAAATAAGATGGGGGTTGTCCCAGATCTTGAGCTGCCCTCCGGTCTGCTGTCATTGCTGAAGGATGATGTGACCATCGCACCCAATGGAATGCTCTATGTCAAACCCAATATCCGCAAATCCCTTTTGGCGCAAATGTTGCAGGAAATTTTAGAAACCCGGTTCATGGTAAAAGATAGCATGAAAGCTAACCGCAATGATCCTAGATATCAAAGAAATCTTGATGGCCAGCAACTTGCTCTTAAGTTTATTGCCAATGTGACCTACGGATATACGTCGGCGTCATTTTCTGGACGGATGCCATGCTCTGAGCTTGCTGATAGCATTGTTCTCACAGGACGGGAGACATTAATGAAAGCGGTTGATTTGATCCATGCATCCAAGAAATGGGGGATACAACCGGAAGTGGTTTATGGTGACACTGATAGCTTGTTCGTCCGACTACCAGGTACCACCAGGAGTCAGGCGTTCAAAATTGGGCAAGACATCGCGGATATGGTGACCGCTGCGAATCCGAACCCGGTGCTGCTAGAGCTTGAGAAGGTATACCACCCTTGCATATTACTCACGAAAAAGAGATATGTTGGCCACAGTTATGCGTCGACAAGTACGGCACAACCGGTATTTGATGCGAAGGGTATAGAAACTATACGTCGCGATGGCACACCTATTGAACAAAAACTTGAGAAGCGAGCATTACAGATCCTCTTCAACACACTTGATCTTTCCCAGGTGAAAGCGTATTTACAAAACCAATGGCGCAACATAATGAATGGACGCGTTCGAGTTCAAGACTTCTGTTTTGCTCAAGAAGTTAAACTTGGCAGCTACAGCGAAAAGGCGACAACAGCTCAGCTTCCTGGCGGGGCGGTCGTTAGCCTTGCAAAGATGGCCAAAGATGCAGGAAGCGAGCCGCAGTATAGAGAGCGGGTCCCTTTTGTGGTGACTGCAGGACCTGCTGGGAGTCGCATTGCCGATCGAGTGGTCTCGCCAGAAGACATGATGAAGCACCCGGATCTGGTCATTGATGCCGAGTACTACATCACGAAGAACATCATCCCGCCACTCGAGCGACTGCTGAACCTGGTAGGCGCTAATGTGAAAAGTTGGTTTCAAGATATGCCACGGCCTGCCCGGTTCTACCAACACAAGAGTGTGGGCGATTCGCTTCGCCACTACCTGAAAAACCAGACTTGTACCGTATGCCTTGAAAAGAACGAAGAGGGTTACGTGTGTGAGAACTGTCGCAAAAGAATTCCCAGGTCAATATTTATTTTACAATCCCGCGAGCATGGCCAGGAGCGCCGGGCCGCGGAGACCCAACGCAGCTGCCGGCTATGTGCAGGCTATGCTTTGGGCCAGCTGTGCGAGTCACTGGACTGCCCCATGTACTACGAGCGCGAGCATGCCACGGCCGAGCTGAATATGATTAGGGAAACCAATGCTCAGGCCCTGCCCGAGCTTGAGTTCTGAGAGCTGCGAAGGGACTCTGGGAGGCTGCCTGAAGTAGTGGGATTGTCGTAGATATGTATATACACCCATGTGGGCTGGGCCCGATCACGGAGCAGACTCAAAAGCTCGAGAGGCTAGTCTTAGCCCAATTGGGATCTTGAATAAATGAACTGAGCACCCGAGAGACTCTGACTTGCAGCAATGGGTGTGTCGCGACGCTGGGTTAGTCTTTGTTTACGGCCAATATGCCAGTCCTCAGAGGGAAAGGGCTTGAGTGTTCTGTTTGTTTGTTTAACTTACTGTCGTAAAAAGCGTTCAAGGCCGCGGCGACGGCTGGTGATCACATCTTCGCTGAATTTGTTCGTAAATACCTTGCCTGGCAGGCTGGGAAGCGGCACGGCGGGCACCTCCTGCTCCAAGTACTCCTTTAAAGCTTCAAAATCGCTGTAGCGGCGGCGCACCGACGATTCCTTGAGCCTGAACACCGGCACATTTGTCCGGCACACAACTTCGTAGTCCGTATACATGCTGCGCGACGTCCCATGCGTCAGCGGGTTCGTCACCTCGATTTCCAAAATGCTCTCGGGGACGCCATATATCTCGTCAAAAGTCTGCTTTCTCACGCCGCTATGCGATCGAACGTGTGTTTTGGCGCGGGTCTCGGCCGAGCTCTCGTCTGCAGAGCTCTCGTCGCTGCCAATGTGGTCCGGCATGGCCACGAACTTGCGACTCATGGCCGTTGTGTGCTGTTCCAAGAGTAGATAGATCCCCGGGTGGGGCACGGCCAGGGTGGATCACACTGATTACTTGCCGGGTGGCTGCCAGAAGGCTGCGGTGGTGGGCCAGAGGGCGCGTGCGCGCCAAAGGGCGGCGCGCGCTATTCTCCCAAACCTTTGGGAATCATTTACGCTGCGCGCGTGGATATGGGAACCACGTCAAAGTGATACTGGCCGAACGTGTGCATATCTCCAATCCGCCTGATATCGCGCTGACCATCGTTTCCGGTACCTTTGCCGGGCTAACTTACGGTCATTGCTCTGCCCAGGTATGTCGGCACTCGCAGACGAGCCAGACTTATGCCTGCTGCTGCCGTTCGACGTGGCATGCCTTGGACTTGTGTGGATTTACTGCCAAAACTACGTGACAAAGGCACTATCTGAGGACCGTATCGAAGACTTTGTGGGCGCAGTATTGCCCTTTTTTGGCCTTCCGCGCGACAAAGACCCGCCGCTGGCGGCGATTGTCGATGCACTCGCGGCGCAAGCAAAAGAGCTGGCCATTTTTTATTTGCGCGACATCTGGGGACTTGAGAATGTAGAGGACCTCGCGGCCTACATGGGAACGCTGGGACGCCTGGTAATTGGCAACGAATCAGATTTCGACGACGAGGAGCGGGATCTGCCCCTGCGATATGTCCATGAGTCCACCCTTCTGGGCTGGCACGCCCAAAGCAGATCAGAGGCTTTCACCCGGCTTGACCTTGCTGAGCGTAACTCTGTTTGGCAAAAGTTTGTCAAATACCGCCGCTCCACTTTGGAACTGACGCAAGAGCTCGACATCCAGACTCACCCGAGCTTAGATCTTCGGCAAGGGGCCTTTGATCTGCTGTCAAATGAGCTAGAAGAAGTTCACTTTGAGGAGACTCTTGCAGATAATGAACACGAGCTCGCTACTTTTGCTGTCCATCGTACAAATGCTGATTTACCGGCCGCCCTTGAGAGCCTCTATCGGCAATCGACTTCGAGCGGAACTCCCCATTATGCTAGTCTCCTTGAGCAGGCTATCATGCATGCTTCGCTGAACCAGATTGAGAACGCGCTTAAATGTGCCGAAGAGGCGATCATCATTGCTCGAAGGTCCTACAACGTCATGGAACTGGCCCGTATTGCTATCTGGGTCGCCGATACCGTACGTACAAACCCGGAAACGAAGCTACCAGCGACCTTTGGCACCCGCCAGCAACTGCAGCGGTTTTTAGTTGCTATTACAATGGAGCTTGATGATCCCACAGTACGTGCACTGGTGGCCGACCAATATTTGTTAAGCCACATTCGAGAAGCCGGCGCTGAGCCTGCCGAACTGGTTGAAAGTTACGCGCAGTCCATCTTGACCCTGCCAGTATCACCCGCTCAGCAACAAAGTATCTCAACTGCATTTCACCGGGGTCAGGCAGAGCTTTGGAAACGGTTCGGCCAGGGACTTCTAGCTTCACAGCACACCAACTTATTGACCGGGCTGTTGACTACCTTGGAACGAGACTCACCCTCGCCCAACGAGGTGCTAATATCTTCAAATGCACTGTTAGCAGACGCTGTTAGTAGGGGAAGGACTGAAGAGGCACTGGAACAAATGGCAAAATTAGGCCAGAAGGTTCAAGCTTCCGGTACAGAAGCTCATAATATTTGGCGGCCAATACTCCTTCTGATTAAAGCACACCATTATATCAAGCTCGAACAGTTCGAGCAAGCGCGAGCTGCAATTGCTGTATTGGAAAGCCTAAACACACTTGACTATTACGGCCAGCAAGACGTTCAAATTTGTCGGGTTAAGCTATTACTCGCTCAAGGCAACGGTAGATCTGCTTATGAAGAAGCCGTTATCCAACACAGAAAGGCGCACGATGTTGCGCAGGACGTCAACCTGGAGGCCGTTTGGCTCATATGGTCCTTACGGGCTCTGATGCAACTGCGTCAAAGATCTCAAGTGCGCAAAAATGAAATGCGATCTGCTGTGCGCTCGGCTCGCGTACGGGCTACCGAGATCTCTGTGACTCCCTCCTTGCTTGAGCTCCTTGTTCTTGAAGCTCATTCTCTTGTGGTTGTCGGGGAGTCTGTTGATGCAGAGGCAAAACTTTTAAAGGTACTTCCTGCCATTGTGGCTACCAAGCAAGATACTCTTATTGCTGAAGCGTATGTGGCATACTCTCAGAGTGTTTTGGAGCTGTTTAAGAATCAACAAGCGGCTCTTCCAATGGTCAAGCGGGCCCATAGTCTTATTGTGAAGGCAGTTGACTTTTACAAATGTACACAGTCTGTGTCACTTATCCGCGAAACTCAGCTATTGCGTCTTGGTATTTTCAATGCCCTCAGAGAACTGGACCCTACCCACAGCAAAGAGCTGGCCCCTGAAGCTAGTGCTGTCAACGAGGACCTGCATCTGGAACAGCGCAGCCACTCTATCATCCGGCCCACAACCCGTATCAGCTATCTTGGACGCGAACAAAAGCGTCGCTCAGTATCTGCAGAGCTTAACCGCTTTCCCTCGAAACGGAACCGGTCACATACCAACCTTGCATAAAGGCGCGTTCAATGGTTTGCAGTCATGTTTATAAGAATCGTGGCCCTGTATAATCTAATAACCCACACGTACTTAAATATTATTTACAATTGTGATCAAGCACATGTATATACAAAATAGTTTGCTTCGATCACAGTCGCGGACGCAACCAGAATGTCAATCCTTGCGTTAGTTCATTATTGCGCGGGCTGCTGGCTCGATGCCACCAGTCTCACGATCAAATCCCAGGTGCCGAACATGATGATACTGTTAGGAACAGTTCTAAGGAGGTGGGCGGTAAGGCCACCATACAAAGCGGCAAACCCCTCCTCTTTGAGAACAAGTTTGAAGCAGCTGACCAGCCCGGTGTACTTAGGCTTACCACCTTGCTGCGGCGCCTCTCTTAGCCGTGTGCGCACGACTTCGTGCGGGTATGTTACGAGAGAAGCGGCAAGTTTAGCTGCGCCAGCTGCGCCAGATCGTGCAAACCAGTTGAAAAATTTATCAGCTGCGGTAGTTTCAAAACCTTCCTCTATTCTCCGCTTCTCCCTGCGGGCCACGGCAAGCTTCATGCGCTCATAGAGCATCCATTGTAAGGACGTTTCCACCGTTCCAAGGTAAGAAGCTGACAGACCACGGTACAGAGCAGTAATGCCCTCGGTCCTCACGATCTTGACGAGCGCATCCAGACTGTTTTTATAGGCCCGCTCGCTGCCCTTCTTTAGGTCCAATTGCAGCCGGGTCTTGATCAACCAGATCGGGTTGGTTACTGTAGATGTCACAACTCCGGCACTGATTCCCGCCAGTAAATGTATCCATTTAGGAGCTTCCTGATCATGCTTCGTAAAGTGTTGTGTTAAAAAGTCCTTGCTCAGGCCATAGGTAAAGAAGTTGACAGATCGAGCGGGGACAACGCCGCCCAAGTTGGGACCTAGGCCTCGAAATAACGCACTTGTTCCCTCCTGGCGCGAGATTTTCGCTATAATGTCGAAAGTATCGGCTACATGGGAGTAGGCCTTCTTGACGATGTTGGCATCGGCATGGCGAGAGACCCGAACGCTCGCATACTGACCGCTCTGCAGCCTAGTTTTCACTACGTCCAATGGACTAGTAACAACGGCTCCTACCATTCCAGCAACACCTCCCGCAAAAAAGTGCACCCAGGGGTTCACTTTAACATCATCGACCCTAAGGTGCGTCTGGCGAGGGACTGCCTGGACGACTGGCCGGCTCACAGCTTCTTCGTCACTGGTAAACGTTTCGTCCCTGCCCTTTGGGGGCAACAACACCACATTATGCGCCTTTTGCGCCTGTGGATATGTCATAAAGCCCGAGTTTCGCCACCAGCAAGCGAATCAACTAAACTTCTCTGTCTGTGAAAGATAGTGGGGCTATAAAAATTACCTAATCGATCTGGGGGTGCAGACAGCTGAACTCCACAAGCTATACATATTTTCACATGCCTGTGCTGGGCTAGTCGCCTGAGCATAGCGAACCCAGCACATGCAGAAAGGCAGGCGTTAGCAGCAATCAAAGCGGCGACGGGTCAGTGAGAATATTTAATTTGATTAGCCTAATCCATAAAGCTTAAATTTTTGACTTTTGCTTGTTTTCTCAAGAACGGCAAAGACGTACTACATATATATGCAACCCATAGCCAGAAACAAGCCGATTAGATGTAGGTCTCGTAGGCAACGGGGTAGACAGTCTCGGGACGCTTGTCACCCAGAGAGATGGTGTGGGCCGCACGGGGCTGGGCAGGAAGACGCTTCAGCTGCAGGCGCGTGCCGTTGGCCTTGGCCTCCTTCTTGAGGGCGGCGGTCTCCTTAACACGCTTGACAAAGTCCTCGCGGCACTTGGAGTGCTTGACGTGCTCAACACGCAGGTTCACGCGCTTCTCGAGGTAGCGGTTGCCAACAACCTTGTGCACGATGACGCCGACCGACGACTTGGTCACGTTGTACACAATGCCGGTCTTGCCGTGGTAGTACTTGTGGGGCATACCCTTCTGCACGGCACCGTTGGCCTTGATGTCGACAATGTCGCCCACCTTGTAGTTCTTCAGGTAGACGGACAAAGGAATCGTACCATGGTTCTTGAAGCCGCGAGCAAAGGCGTAACGAGTGCCGGAGCGGTAACCGTGAGCTTTACCCATGATTCAGTTGTGTAGTACTAAACGCTATGACTCGGCCACTTTGGTAGAGTGTGTTTGCACTCGAGCTGGACGTGTGCGTGACTTAATAGGGTAGAGCCCTAACAGATTTCACTGGGAGCTGAGAGCTGGGAGCTGGGAGCTGGGAGCTGGGAAGAGAGCGTTGGCTACTGGGTAAGGCAAGGTAAGCAAAGTGAGCTTAAATGTACGCGTTGTGTTGGGAGACGAGTAGGGCTCAGGGCTCCTGCCACCGCTGGCGGACTCGCGGGAAACTGACATACTCACGGCCGAGTAGAACAAACGACCAACCCGTCTAAAGAGCACAACCCAAGATGCCGTCGGTTCCTCGCAACTACTCGAAGACATATTCGACTCCTGCTCGTCCTTACGAGTCTGCGCGTCTTGATGCCGAGCTGAAGCTCTGCGGAGAGTTCGGCCTGCGCAACAAGCGTGAAATCTACCGCATTGGTCTGCAGCTGTCTAAGATCCGTCGTGCTGCCCGTGACCTGCTGACCCGCGACGAGAAGGACCCCAAGCGCCTGTTCGAGGGTAACGCCCTGATCCGCCGTCTGGTTCGTGCCGGCATCCTGGATGAGGACAGAATGAAGCTGGATTACGTCCTGTCGCTGAGCATCGAGGACTTTTTGGAGCGCCGCCTGCAGACCCAGGTGTTCAAGCTTGGTCTGGCCCGCTCGATCCACCACGCCCGTGTCCTGATCCGCCAGCGCCACATTGCTGTCGGCAAGCAGGTGGTCAACGTCCCTTCGTTCCTGGTCCGCCTGGACTCGCAGAAGCACATTGACTTTGCGCCCAACTCTCCTTACGGCGGCGGCCGCCCTGGCCGCATTGCTCGCCGCAACCAGAAGAACAGCTCGAGCGGCGATGCTGGTGCCGAGGAGGACGAGGAGTAATTTTTTGTTTCCTTTTGTATCCTCCTCTTCTTTGCCCCCCTCTCAGCTTGGTCCTGCCGTCTGGGAAAATAACGTATAGTATGCCACATACAGCATAATTATAAAATCAGCATAAAACACTGAACTGAAAAAAAAAGGATATGGAAATTACATTTAAATAGGCGCGTCTACTGCGTCGTGGCGTGCACGAGGCGCTGGCCGTCTGCGTTGTAGATCACCGCGTCCATAGTTCCGCCCGACCGCTTGCGTGTCTCGATCATCAAGAACTGACCCGAGAAGGTCGGCTTTTTGTAGACAATCTCGATTTTTCTCCAGAGCGGTGTGGAGCTTGCCAGCGCGGCATACGTAAACGAGTCCTCGAGCAGCGTGGCAAGCACACCGCCGTGGACAATGAACGGGTAGCCGCACGTCTTGCCCCCGACATAGGTGAACGTCACGGTATGCCCCGGCTCGGCAATTTCTGAGTATACGATAGGGGGCGACACGCCTCCGCGAACATTGAGAGCCTTCGAAGGCATACTCGCCGTCCTGGGGTCGTCCCATGGTCGTGTCTCTATGTACTTGTCGGGGTTTTTGAGCTCCTTAATCTGGGGTAGCTTATTGAGGTTGCGTTCGATCCACTGCGGCGAGCGTGAGAAGCCATAGCCAAGCTTTCCGGTGTAGAACAGGCCGAGCCCGGCGCCCGTCGCAAGCCCGGTGCCCCAAAGCACTAGTCTTCCGATGGGCATGGGCGAGGTTGCGCTACGATGCGTTGTGATCCGTCGACGGTACGTTACGATACGCGGAAACACGCCTTGGAGAAGCCGAGAGCGCCACGAAGCGTAAGCATACTCCACTGCCCCGCCCACCCAGCCCACGCAGCGGTCCCAGCTCTCCGCTTGCCCGAGGCATGAATTGCCCGCTGCCGTGTAGCCCAAAGGGCGGCTGATAAGCACCCCAACCCTCGGCGTCGATACCGAGAGGCAGCGAGCATTGCGAGATAGCGATAGAAGCCCTGCAGCACGGAGCCCAGTAAGCGGGCTGGCGAGGTTGCCCGCCATAAAAGTCGGTGCTTGTCCTCTGCGCCATCTCATCGCCCGAATAATAGTGGAGCCGCATTTTGTCAGGCCTTCTTTGTGCAGCCTTCCCCATAGGCTCGACCGGTAAGCTCCCCAGGATCTCTGGCGCTCACGTGACGGACGGTTGACGTGCGCGGCTGTGGATGACAGGGTTCAAGGTGCATGAAAATCATGGGTAGCACAGACAATCTCAACTGACCATCCTCCACTGTACCACGTAGGTAGGAAACACTGAATTTGGTGGGCAACCTTACGACGCAATGCCGAAAAAGCCCAAAGCTAAAAACGCAAAGAAGAGGCAGTCCACGAGCGTCCGCGAACTTAACGTGCCCGCCTCAACTGGTCCCACGTCCGAGCCGGGGGCAGGAAAAACCTCGTCCGCCCCATCAGAGGCCGAGGCAGAAGCCGCCAGGCCGACTAGCGCTGTCGCGACTTTGGCAGAAATCTCTGGCAAGCTCCAGGACGTCAAGCTAAATGGCGATTCCACGGAATGTACAGAGGACGCTGATTCCGTTGGTTCGAGAAAAAACGAGTCACAGGTAGATCGTGTGAAGGAATTGCAGAACGGTGTCGGTGACGAGAAAACCGACAAGACTAGCGCCGGCAAAGATGCAACAGCGGCTAAGCAGGCCAGACAGGCGGAAGCCAACCAGTCTGATACAGGCGAATCTGGGTTTCGGGACTCTGAGATGCCTGAGCGTTCGGAAAACGCCAATAAGCTGCAGGATCCTGCAGAACTTCGCAAATCTGACCTTGAGCCCGTGTCCAATGGAGATGTGAATACCAAAGAACGCCCCGAAGTCTCTGCTAGTAGGACTGTGTCTCCTGGTGACCGCGAGATCGTTAGTAGCGTGGTCGAACTGTGGAAAGAAGACAAGAGTTCCGAGTCGCTCGGCATGGCCAAGCTTCTAGCGCTTGTCAAAAGGAAAAATCCCACTTGGGCACTATCGGAAAAGCGCCTCAAAACTAGCCTCAAGGAATTCAACCTGCTCCCCAACCAGCCTCTGTTCACATATGTTAAGCAAACAAAGTCGGCCCCGTCCCCAGAAATTACACTACCTCCCAATGTCAAGCTAATGAGCACTAAAACACGCGGCATTGGCTTGTTTGCCACTCGACCAATAGCTGAGGGCGAGGAAATATGGTCAGAGGCGCCGCTAGTACAGGCTCCCTCTGTGGAGTTTGCCCGCGTTATGAGGTCTGGTACCGTATGTGCCTATTGCGGCAAGCCTTTGCGTACTTCCGAAGGCGTACTCTTAGCGCCGGGGTCCTCGGGTGTCACCTGTGCCGACTGCCCTGCTAATTGGTGCGACATGGAATGCAAACGTGCCGACCTTATTCACATTGACCTGTGGCATAATACATTCAGGAACAAGTTCCACGTTCCTGCTCTCAAAGCTTATGAACAGCACTGCTTGGATAATAATTGGAAGGGTGGCTTCCTCTACATGCGTTGCCTTATCTATAAGATCAAGAATGACCCTCGTCGCCCGGGGATTGCTAAAAACCTGGACGCTATGGCCGCTATCCGTCAGGACATTCGGCAACAGGCGACTACACCCACAGACTCCCTAGTATATGAGCAGCTCGAGGGTATGTGGAAGCGCGGCCATCATCTGTTGTCCTTTGCCGTAAAAGGTGTCTATAAGCTGACTTACGAGGAGTTTTTGGAGGGAATAGGCATGGTCAACTTGAACAACATAAACGGGTGTATCTTTTTGACCCAGTCAAATCTCAACCATAGCTGCGCCCCTAACGTATCGGCTCAATTCCAACGCACACGTCCCGAGGGTATTAAAGTCATTGCTAAGGCCTCGATCCAAGCTGGCCAAGAGCTTTTGGCTTCGTATGTAAACCCAGCAATGCCCGTGGAGGAGCGTCGCGCTGAACTGAGAATCAACTGGGGATTCGCCTGCAACTGTGACAGGTGTAAGCAAGAGCTAGCTGAGCTGAAGGACAACCCCCCAGTGAAGACCAAAAACGAAGAGGAAGATCAGGCAGGAAGAAGGCGGGCAAAAAGTGTCCATTTTGATAAAAATCCTGTCACTCAGACAGTTCAGATATCCACTTGACACGATACAACGCGATGATCGTTATTTATCACTTGCATAGTTAATGTGTATACTAGTTACGACTTGGAGTTTTACTCGATACTGACCAAAGTTCAAATTGTCTGTTCAGGATGCAGGGAATGAAGAATTTCCGGGTGATTAAAGGAAGAGACAAAGAGTGTCTGGACACCGCTAGAAATTGGAATTGTGAAGACACTGGCAATCTCTGCGGACAAGATCGAGATATATGAAACAAGAAAGGGAACTCCCTGAACCGGCAACGGTGCCATGTATCGCATGTAAACAAAACAAAGCAAGGCAGTGACTCCTCCAATGGTGGATGCACCAAAGGTCAGCACGCCTCCAGCCAAACAATCATTGGAAATTGCCTTCCATCCCTCCTCTGAAAAGAGCTGAATGGTGGCTCTAGCACCCTGTAGGTAGGAGTAGTTGTACAGGGATACGTGTGCGTAAACATAGTTGTTGAAATGGCCGAAAAGCCAATCAAATACGGTGACACAATGTGTGATCAACCAGAGCACCATTATGACCGAAACATCCGTATGCGAAGTCGTAATTGTCTGCGCAGCAGCCCCAGCTACTAGGGCGAGCACGTTTCCAGCTGCTAAAACAAAGCATCCAAAGCATATGGGGCCGAGAGAGTAAGTTATTGCCCTAGTCAAGCCCCCAAGTGTAGCTTTTCGCTGAAGTAGTGGGGTGTAGTACCATGTACCGAACACTGAACAAATCGTGGTGCGTACTATGCCTTTGATGACTTCAATAAGGAGATATGAAGCGAACGAAATGTAGATCAAGCACGCATAAAACTCAGCCTCGGGGCGGAGCGTGTGCTTAAGAGAGCAGTCAACGCTCTGGCTTTTTCCATAATTCGCCACGATCATCATTCCGCTAAGCATGGACAAACCTGCTGGGAAAAGTGAACCAATTCCAGACATGATAAAGATTGCTGGAGACTCTTGTGCAGCTTTCATGGTGGTTTGGAGTATCTCCGTAGCCTTACTGACCTGGCCGCGAACAATCAGATAGATTGGGATGGCCAAGATCAGCCAAGCGGCGGAAAACACGCCTTCAGTCCACCTATGGTTGGTAAAGTAGTAGACCATGAGTCCTACCGCTGCTAGTATCTGGAATATCATGGTCAATCGTATGAACTGTCTTGTAGCCAGGAATGCGACAAGATAGTAAAGACATGAAATGACTATCGCAAGAAGAGAGCTACACAGAAGTAGCATAAGCGTGTGAACATCGAGAAGCTCGAAGATCCCGGCCTTGTGCTTCCCCTGGAAGCATTTGGTTTTGACATAGTCGTTAAGGTCGATTCCGGCCATGATCAGGAACCCCACGAACACGCAGAACAAAATTGGCAGCCATAGTATATCAGTCCAGCGAGCTGGAGGGGTTGATTTACCTTGTTGGTCTGGAGAGAATGGCAAATCTTCTATCTTTTTCGTACTCATTAAGGTGCTCATGGCCAAACTGAGCTGAACCCTTTAATTAGGTTTGTTATCCTTGCTATGTACCGCAATTGGCAACCATAGCGAACAGCAGGCATTTATACATCTTGACTCAAGAGAAAACTTGCAAACCTATCCTATTTTGCTAATGTTGAAATGAGTCAAACGTGTATTCATCAAAGGGCTACATCTCAATCGTAGATGCCTTCATTGTTGCCATTGAGGGTGCGCCATTATTGCCATTGCAGTCGTTTGCACGTGACCATGTTCCACGCCGAGAGTGACCTGAGCAGGTAGATGTCCCAGATCCGTTTTTGCAGTTGGAGTGTCTCAATGTTTAAACGAGCATTGACGCAGCCGACGTTGCCAAAGGAGCAGTTTATTGTCAATTTTGCCGACTCTGCCCTGGGACTGTCTTCGCTGCTGGTGCGCAGCGATCAAGACCTGGGTGGATTCAGCACAGCAGACTTGTCAGTGGTTGACAACTCGTCATCGCAAGCTGCTGCCCCGGGAGCCGCCAAGACACCAGAGGCTTCTACGACGAAATCTAGTTCATATGAGCTGGCGAATCCCTCCAAATATGGTGTATTTCAGGGCGATTTGAGTTTGGACCTCCCGGAGGACAACCCGGATGTTATCAAACTAGGTTACGCAATGTTCCGCACCAAAGATCGACAGCCCAAATGGTTTGGTCTCGGAGCCGAGGACTTTTGGGATATGTCTAACTTCACGCAAATTGGCCTTCGCGTTCGCGGCGATCGGCGAAAGTACTTTGTGAACATCCAGGGCGACACCCCGTACCCGACGGACCTGTACCAGCACCGGCTATTTTTGAAAAACATTGGCGAGTGGGAGGTCGTGACGGTCCCCTTTTCGAGTTTCATCCTTACAAATGCTGGCGTCATTCAGCGCCAAGAGTCTTTGGATACGGCACGGATCCGCAGCTTCGGCATAGGTCTTATTGACGGCCAATACGGCCCGTACCGGCTAGAGGTTGACTGGATCAAAGCCATTGCGGGAAACTATGTTTCTGAAGAGGACTCGAAGACACTTGAACAAAAGCTAATTGAAGAAGACGTGAAGCTCGAGGGCGAGAGGCCCACAGGGCCCTACGCTCCCGGCAACAAGCTTCCTGTTGATTGACTTGACACTTTGAATACCTTGGTATATACATGAGTCACGAAATGAGAATGAAATTTCAAATGAAATGAAACATAAAACATAAAAATAAATACAAATCATGAGGCAATGTTAGGGAGCGTTCAGTCTTCGGCTTCCTCGTCGCCCACAGTCGATATCCTGACGCATACAGCCTCGTCGGCAACATAGTGCTTGGTGAAGTTGTTCATGTGTTCCATATCGCGGGTCCGATATAGCCATGAGGGTTTGATGTATCTTATGTATTCATCCAGACCGTAAAAATACTTGCTGGAGACGATATCCGAGCCTGAAAATGAACCGCGGATCCACGCTCGACAGCTGGAGAGTTCGGCATCCCTGTCCCGCCGTACCAGTGACCACGCCGTGGTGATCCAGTTTGGTTTGAGTAGCCCAAAGACCCACTGTAGCAAGCTGGCGGGCCCTTGCTCAGCCTTTACTCTAATTATCTGAGCTGAACGAGGAAACCGGTGTGCGGCCGCTGCCTCGAGAATACGTGGTGAGGACCAAAAGGGGTGACCCTCGGTCGAAAAGACGACGTTAGACGAGTCTCTATTAAGCGGGTGATTTGGGGTGAACAGCAGGTACAAGTACTTGAGGGTCTCCGACATCCAAAACGAATCCATTCTGTCAGCTAACTCGCCAGTTCGAATATCCTGGACTGCGGCAACACCACAAGGCACCTTATTGATGGTGTTCAGATCCTCCAGGGCAATTTTACCAACCTGCAGGTAAAACGGATCCTTTGTTGCTTGGAATAAATAGTAAGTGGACTCGAGAAACTCGGGCCGGAGAAGGTACCACTCAAGCTGCACGCCCTGTAGCGAGTTTTTGGTAATGAGCCAGCGTTCTGGAATACCCCCAAAGCTGTTCCAAAGCTTGTAGTAGGTAAGATGAGTTTCTATTGCTTGGTAAATGTCGCCGGCTAGAACTTGAACGCCGGCCCAGAACGCTGCGAGCGCGTCGATCCAGTGAGCTTTTATGCTACCCTCGCGAAGATCAACCAGCTGATAAAAAAAGCCTGTAGACACATAGGTCTGAATAGCGGAATACGCAACTTTCCATACTCGCAACATGTCGTCATCGTCAAATAAAATAGCGTACTTGAGAGCATACTCATAAAATGAGTCCACGGACGCCCCGATCCCAGTGAACTGGTCAAGCCAGGCGCCTGTTGAGACGTCAATACCCATGCCAACTAGATTGATATCTCCTCTTCGGGCCCACACTTGAAAGAAAGCCCGTTTGGCAAGGCTCTCAAAGCGAGCGTCTCCGGTAAGTCGTGACAACAGGGTGAACTCCAAAAGCAGACTTCCAGCACCGGCGCTGCAAGTCTCCATCATTGGTACGCCGTCTATAGAGACAACACCATTTTGCAAATGAACTCGCGGGTGTGGAATTCCGGTGGGGGTTTCAAACGCGGGCAATAATCGAGTAGCTAGATCATAGGCCTTTTCTAAAAGATGGCCGTCGTAGCCGTCAATGGCATGGCCGAGCTCTGGAACGGCAGCGTAGAGGTGAGCAGATAACAAGCCGCCCATTGCGCGAATCGTGGCTTCAAAGACTTGGACGACTGAGGGCACATCGAATGATACGTGCTCGTCGACGTAGTCGACATATTGCCGGAACAGCTCGTCTTCGCCCAGAATGGGAAACATATCGAGAGTATCCAGCAAAGTCACCGAGAAGTTGCCCAAGACATCGTTGCGCTGAATATTTGACTGGTCTGGGTCTGGCCCTATTGGCTCGCAACTCAAGGGCCGAAGCTCATCCGCCGGCAGAGCCACGGAACTGTAGGCATCCCACGAGTGGAAAAAGAGACTTACGGTGTCATTGCGGAGCCGTTCAATTGCATCGGGTGAGAAGCTGGCCTGCTCCAGAGGTGAATAAGCTAGCACGGATACCGCAACTGACCATACTGCGGGCAGACGCATGCAATGCGGAAATGCACGAGTTCTCGTCGTGGTAGCCTGACTGGGGAAAGGGCAGGCGCCTACAGAGTCGGGACAGATCAGTCGTGATGCCTGGCTGTTGTAGTTGGGCTGCCTTCTAATCCTCCAAACGCACCGAGGCTGACTGTGCAAATATCCTACGAGGCGTGTAAAGTGGAGAGACGATAGAGAGGAGCTTAAGCTCAATTAATTAGAAAGGAGAATACTCTCTATATAGAAATGAATAGAGTGAACGAGGGAATACGAGCAGCTGCAAGCCAGCTGACCAAGGTTATAGTGAGAGCTAGTAAATTAGGGATTTACTTGGTAATCGATCGGTGAAGCAGCTGGGAAGAAGGATGTGCTGCTGGGCCGAGGCCGAGAGGGTATGACATGCTCAAGCTGCCGCCAGCCCAAGGCCTCGAGAGCCGACACGAAGCGTGATCGGAACTAACGGCGTGTATCGGCTTCGATTCAGGCTTGTGGCCGGTAGACGTTAGGGTGCAACCAGCCGGCCGGGGATCAAGTTAGTGGGGTTGCGGGTATGCAGCTTGAAACTGCCATGTAGTACTTGATAAAATTGCCGAGAAATGCACAGCTAGCCAAAATCGCGCTCTCCAGCGTTGCGATCACTTTTTCAGTGGCCGTTCGGTGTGCCTGCGATTTACCAGGGCTTGCCTATTTGTAATGCTGCAGCGAGGTGCAGCAGTGGAACAGGCTGGGAGAGCTAATCTTACACAAGTGGTGCTGCGATAAGGGTAATCTGGCAGCAGGGGAGGTCATTGGGATGCTGCGTGCAGGGGGACCGTGACCAAGGGCTGTAGGGTGGTACAGAGAGCAACACACACGGGCACTACCGTGAACCAATATGACTGATACGGACAGCATACTCGCAGCCAAAAACGGTTTATGTCGTCGATCCGCGGCTCGTTTACGGGCGCCTCCGTACTGATGACGAGCCGTTGCTCACCAGCCCTTCCCTGCCCAGCCCTATGCCAATCTGACAGCACGCAGTCGTTGCCCAGCAGCGGTGCACGAAACGCTGGCGGACCCTTGCCCTACCGAGCATCCCAGTCTAGATCAGGCCCGCCGCCTCTCCCCCAGAACTCAGCCCACAGAACTCGATTTTCTGCTAGTCGCTGGCCGAACTATCTAGCATAAAGCGCGTGACAGAGGCAGAACAGAGCAAGAACCAGCCAAGAGCAGTACAATTGGCTGCGTATTCCTGCTGTCCACGACACCGCAGCGAGCTCTTTCTGCAGCCGTCTACCCCCAGACAAGTGCGCGTGTTTTGCCCACCAAAATCTTCGGCAGGTTTCTCGAGCTTCTCCGCTACTGAGCACAGCACCCTATCCGCTCCCACCGTATTCCGACTTCCTGGGGGCCCCTAAAGAGCTTCTTTGCGCCTTTCCTTTCTAATTTTCTCACCATGGCCTGGGGATTCGGGTCCAAAACTACGCAGGCGCCCGCGAACGGCGACCTGGTGCCGCCGACGCCAGACCAATTTGCCGAGCCTGTGGCGGCAACAAGTTCGCAGTATGCCACACCCACGCACTCGGGCGCGCCAGCAGCAACGTCCAATACCGGGCAGCCGCCACAGCGGTCCGGCGGTTCGGGCGGCTCGGGCGAGTCAGGCGACTCGGCCGGCATCGACATCCTGCCTGTATCGCAGCAAATCAAGGGTAGGCTGCGAGTCCGCATTATTGAGGCCCGCAACCTCAATATCGGCAACTCCACAAACGCCCACCCTTACGTCGTAGCGGCCTGTTCCACGAGCGAGCACATCTCCAAGAGCGCCTCGGTGTCCGACAACCCGAGTGGCATTGCCATACCTGCCAAGGCCGGTCGCCAGCAGTCCAGCGTCACTCTCAATAAGATGCTGAACAAGGACGCTGCGGGTGGCAAGGGCAACGGCGGAAGCGGAGCCGGCCCAGCCGGCACGTCGTCCACACACAACAACCCTGCCAACCCCCTATGGAAGGACGAGGCGCTGTTTGACATCACGAGCCTCGACTCCGATATGGAAATCTTTATTTACGATGCTGGCAACCACGACAAATTTCTGGGCTGTGTCCACATCCGCCCCGAGTTTTCCACTTCCAAGCCTTCAGACCAATGGTACCCGCTTCGCGCCCGTGTCGCAGGCGAACACATCACAGGCGAGATCCGAGTCGCCTACCAGTTCGAAGGCGGGTCTAAGCAGCAATTTGGCCCCGAAGACTTCGAGGTTCTGCGCCTCATCGGCAAGGGAACATTTGGCCAGGTGTATCAGGTCCGCAAGAAGGATACCAAGCGGGTATACGCTATGAAGGTGCTCTCCAAGCGAGTGATCGTGCAGAAGAAGGAAATTGCCCATACCATTGGCGAAAGGAACATTCTGGTGCGCACCAGCTCCTCGGCCTCCAACTTCTTGGTGGGTTTGAAGTTCTCTTTCCAGACTGCTACCGATCTATACTTGGTTACTGATTATATGTCGGGAGGCGAGCTGTTCTGGCACTTGCAGCGCGAGGGTCGATTTGCGGAGCAGAGGGCCAAGTTTTACATCGCTGAGCTGATTATTGCGCTCGAACACCTCCACGATAACGATATTGTGTATCGCGATCTTAAGCCCGAGAACATCTTGCTAGATGCCACGGGTCATGTTGCGCTGTGTGACTTTGGCCTCTCTAAGGCCAACCTGAGTAATGGCACAACCAACACGTTTTGCGGCACCACGGAATACCTAGCGCCGGAGGTTCTCCTAGACGACAAGGGATACACCAAGATGGTAGATTTTTGGTCGCTCGGTGTGCTCATCTTTGAGATGTGCTGCGGGTGGAGCCCGTTCTATGCCGAAGACAACCAGCAGATGTACAAGAACATTGCGTTCGGCAAAGTGAGGTTCCCCAAAGACGCTCTCTCGCCTGAGGGCCGCGACTTTGTTAAGGGGTTGCTAAATCGGAATCCGAAGCATCGCCTGGGCTCTATAAACGACGCCCGCGAGCTGAAGGCACACCCGTTTTTCAAGGACGTGGACTGGGACTCGCTGCGGAAGAAGCAAATCACACCGCCTTTCAAGCCTCTTGTATCTTCGGAAGACGACACGTCCAACTTCGATCCCGAGTTTACCAATGCCTCGACTAGTATTTTAACCCGCGGAGGCATCAGCGCAACGCCACTGTCTCCGGGGATTCAAGACAAGTTCAAGGGGTTCACCTATGTCGACGACACCCTGGAGGACCAGTTCCGGGGCCGTTACGGCGCATCGTTCCGGCCACAGACGTTTGTGCCCAAGGAAGAGGGTATCGACTTGTACGACGACAACGATGTGAAGATGAGCGAGAGCTACTACAGCAGCGGCATCCAGTCCAAGTTCGCCGGGAAGCCGCATGACGAGGACGAGGAGATGCGCATGTCTGACGTCGAGGAGGAGGATGAGCGCCATCTGCATGGCGACGACGAGTTTGTCACCTCGCAGGGCTTTGAGATCTAAGGCTTAGGTGTGGTAGTTAAGTAATTGAACAGTATGGAGGAAGTTTTGCTGCGGCGGCTTGCACGAGGCACAGAAAGAGGTTTATGAATGGGCATCTAGTTTGATCCCGGGACAGTCTGGGCCGCGTGGTTGGTTTCCCAAGCGGCGAGGCAGGCTGCTCGAGTCAGGAGTCCGATACCTGTTTCTCTCTGACTAAGACACAATTACAGATTTCGCCTCACCACTGTGCCACAGCGATGGCCGCGATTCCGTCGTCAAGCCCGACATATACGCCAATCAAGCGTCGCAGAGTCGTGGAAGATTCTGTTGTGCAGCCTGTATCACTTTTCAGCTCACCGGCGAACTCACCGCGGGGTCGTAGCCCGCCCAGCGCCACGGCCGCCCGGTTGGCGAGCAACACATGGGATTCGGACGCGTCGTTTCCTGGAGAAAGCGCGTTATTTGCCTCCGTGGCATGCTCGCAGAGCTCTGCACGCAGCTTCGATCCTACCCAGGCGCCGCAGCGGTCAGAGCCCTCCCCAGACTTTGGGGGATCTCCCCGGCCCTCGCAGCCGGCGCTGTCCACGCCGGCCACGCCGGCGACGCAGGGCAGCGCAACCATAGAGCAGCTAGTTGCAGGTGTCCTCGACAATGGGCCCTACGCGGCACGCAAAGATACGGAGAGCTTCGACGCATCAGACACGCAGGTGCGCAGCAGCCGGCCGCCAAGCAACGCGGGCAGCAAGACCGCGAGCACAGCTGGGCCGCCCGGACCAAAAGACGAGAGAACCGCGGCCGTCCGTGAGGTCCCCAACACGCAGTGGTGGGAGGACGAGGCACCGCCGCTGCTGTCTGCAGATGTCTCGGCCGCGGACACGTCTATTCCCGAGGCAGAGGAGGTAGACACGGACGACGACGACTACGGGGACGCGGAGGAGGAAAGCGGGCGGTCGGCCGGCGCGGCTACGCAGAAGTACCTCAAGGATTTGCTGACCGAGTCGATGGTCGAGTCGCTGCCGCTGCCACCGGCGCAGAAAGACGAGGTGCTGCAGATCTACCGTGGTGGCGGCTAGCCGCCGATGCTGTTTTACCTTGTCTAAGCTGGCGTCAGGTTTTGCTATTTATTTTTATTTATGCTAACGACTTCTTGTAGATTACAGATGGCCTGCACCTGTTCAATTGCCGGCTCAAAAACCGGCCGGTCCTCTCCGCAGGCCAGCACACAAGCCAGCACAGCACTCGCAGCAGCACTGGCTGCGCGACTACCGGTGGATGCTGTCGGGGTTTTCGCTCCACTGCTCGGCACTTACCCACATCTTTGTGAAGGTGGACAGCCCGGCCAGAATGGACCCGCCGACCCAGGTGCTGTACTTGCGGTCCGGCGGCGCGTAGATCTTGATTTTCGTGTTGCGCGGCGCCGCCTGCTTGACCTCGTGCAGTAGGCGATCGCCAAAGCCGCGGGTAAGCGTGGAGCCGCCGCTCAAGATAATGTTTTGGTACAGCTCTCCTCGCAGATCGCGGTCGGCACGGCCCACGCTGTCGATGAGCAGCTGGCTGCAACCCGGGTCCTCGGACCCCACAATATGCGGACGGAACAGCACCTCGGGGGCCCGGAATATCTCGGGGCCCAGCTGGATGGTCAGGCCGTCGGGAAGGCGGTACGAGACCTTGTCGGCGAGCGCCTGGTCCTTTTCCTCGCGCTGCGGGTCAAGGGCCAGGTAGCAGTGCTTCTCCTTGATATGACGCACGATCTCCTTTTCCGCCGAGGTTGCTAGCTTGGTCCCCTGCTTGCGCAGTAGCAGCTGGAGGAACTCGGTGACGTCACGGCCGGCCGTGTCCGAGCGCAGAATGGCCGGGCCCAGAGCGAATCCGCGGTACACGGGTACCGAGTGCGACACGCCGTCGCCGCTATCGAGCACGAGCCCCGTGGTCCGACCCGACGCGTACAGGGCTAGGACGGCCTGAATGGAGAAGTATAGGGCCGGGACGTTGAACGTCTCGAACATGATCTGGGCCGCAGCCTCGCGCTGTTTCCGCGGGTTCAGCGGCGCCTCGGTAAGCAGGACGGGGTGCTCCTCCGAGGGCACGCGCAGGCCGGCGCTGAAGACGTGCTGCCACACGCGCTCGAGATCGTCCCAGTCGGTGACGATGCCGTGCTCCATCGGGTACTTGAGCCGGAGCAGCCCGCGGTGCGCCTCGGCGTCCGCACCCACAAACACGTCGCCGTCGAGCCCGCCCATCATGGCGCGCGCGTGCTTGGGCCGGCCGACCATGGCCGGGAAAAACGCCTTGGGGCGCTCCTCGCCCGCGATGCCCGCCTTGATGGTGCCCGAGCCATTGTCGATGACCACCGGCTGGTTGGCCAGGACTTCCTCCATGCTTGGCGGGAAGCGCAGCAGTCAGACGCAGCAAATAAAGTCAAGTCGGACAGCCAGCAAAGAGCTTGGAGTCCCCGTGGAAGCAGCGGGACGAAGTGCTGCGTCTCTGCTTGCCTGTACACAACGGCTCGTTGACACGCGTCGTCGTCGAGGGTAAGGAGCTGCACCTTGGCTTGGCTTGGCCTGGCTTGGCTGGGAGAGATGGGTGGAGGGATCCAGGCTGATGATCTCATTGCATTATTATCCCCTCCCCTCTCCGGAGGTGCCCGTCCTGCTGACATGGCTGACCTCGCCAAGTTTATCGGGGATGCGCCGCCCGGCGAGCTCGAAGCGGTCAAAAAAGGTAAGTGGATTCCCCGAAATTGAGACTCCAGCGTCCTGGGCGCTCGGCAGAACGCTAACCAGACATCGAGGTGATCACGCGCGGCAACCATAGCGTCGGCACGGCCGTGGCCAAGCAGATCGAGCAGTACAACGTGGACACCCTGCGCATCGTGACCGTCAAGAGCTTCAAAACTGTGCTATCCAAGTACAATCAGCTCGGTGCCTCGGAGTTCTTCAGCAGCGGCGTCAAGTTCGCCTTCGACCACGCCACGGGCAAGGTCGCTGACGTCGAAGACTACGAACCGCTGTCGGCCGAGGCCAAGAAACTCCAGAAACAGCTGGCCGAGTACGTGGCCGACCACTATCCCGGCGAAAGCGTGTGCGATGTATTCGACACGCCCGAGGGCCTGGCCGTCGTCATTGTTGGCCGCCGTCTGAGCCCATCGAACTTCTTCAACGGCCAGTGGACGTCGCAGTACATCGTGGGCGGCAGTGGCTCTGGCATTGCCGGCGAGATTCAGGTCGACGTGCATTATTTCGAGGAGGGCAACGTAAGGCTCAAGTCGCGCAAGGCGGTCAATGAGAGCGGCTCGGCCAGCACGGCCATTGCGGCTATCACGCGGGCCGAGAACGCGTTCGAGACGGACCTGAACAAGGCCCTGGTAGGCCTCAACGAAAGCGAGTTCAAAGCGCTCCGCCGGCAGCTGCCGGTCACGCGCTCACAGATGGTGTGGGGCAAGGCCGTCGGTAGCTACAAGCTCGGCCGCGAGCTCGAGAACCGCTAGGCCGGGATACGGTGTGTATGCTACTGCTACATAAATCATTAAATAACTTCTCTCGAAAGGCGGGGCGGTGCGTAGTACGCTAGGCAAAGTAGTGAACTACAAACCACAGGAGGAAAATCACCCCGAGGGCCACGCCCACCGTGCGGAAGATCGGGTGCCCTGCCGTGGCCGCCCGGGCTAGCCGGCCGGACGAGCTGCGCAGCGAGCCCAGCATGCTGCCGAACGTCTCGGTGGCCGAGTCAATAATGCTGTGGTCTGCCGCCTGCTGATATATATCCGTCGTGACCTGGCGGATGGACGCCAGCTTGCCGGCCAGGTCGTTCAATCTGGCATCGTTTTGCTGCTCCATGGCGGCGCGCGGTGGGTCACAAGTGCAGTCAGCTTGGTAGGCTGCGTGGGAACACGCACCACCTCCCATCACCTCACAATCCCTGGGTGAGTAGGTGGGCGAACTTCCAGGGCTAGGAGGAGGGGCGCCAAGCTCTAGACTTGGCCAAGCTACATGAAATCGTAAAGGTCAAACGAATTGGAAAATGCTAGATAAATATATGCAAAGAAATGTCCCCCTATGATGTATAGGCATACGAACCGGCGTATGACGACGGCGGCAGCTGGCTGCCTGAAGCGTCCTGCGGCGGTGCGGAGGGACCCAGTCCTGCAGGAGCAGGCGGTGCCGATGGCGCTGACGCCTGTCGAGCTCTAGCGTGCGGGTCATCAGGATACGGCAACGAGCTATTGCGGTGATGCTGCGAAGGGTGTGCATACGAGAGCGGCCGCGCGGCCTCGGATTGTCCTGCCCACGCCTGATTCGCCGTGCTTGCGTACTCGGCGCCTGCGGCGTACTCTGCGGCGTTGTAATTTGATCCGTGAGGTACTTGGGACCCTGGTAAAGCGTGTAGATTCGGCTGGGGCCCCTGAGCATCCACTTCGTACGGAGGATATGAGGGCTGCGGAACCTGCTGCGGAGCCTGCTGGGCAGTCTGAGAAACCTGAGGAGTCTGAGGCGTCTGAGGAACCGGCTGAGGACTATGAGCTGATTGCGGCTGAGACGGAGGTCGCTGCTGGTACGACATAGGCACCTGATTCGCCGAGTAGGGCTGGTATGTTGGCTGGGGATGAGCCTGAGGCTGCTGCTGAACTTGCCCCCGGTCATGCATCTGTGGCGCTGGACGCGAGAAGCGAGAACCTGGCGCTACGCGGGCCGCTAGTAGCCGCTCATAGGACTGACGCGCATCAGCCACTTGGTCGTTGAGATCCATCAAACGCTCCTTTTTGGTACTGTACTCGTCAATCATCTGGAGTAGTCGGGGTCGCAAAGACATGACTTCGTGGTACATCTTCTGCACATCATCATTATTCACGATACTGTAGCCAGGGTGCTGGCTGGCAGACGCAAATATCGAAAGCAGCTTCTCGACATTACGCGCCTGGGCAAACACATACGCCTCCTCTGCGTTCGCGCTTGCGTCGTCAGGACGCGGTGATTCGCTCGTCCCAACCTGGCCAACGTCGGGCTGACCGACAGTTGACGACGTCTGGTGCACCTGGCTCTTTATAGGCTCGACGTAGTTTAATGGGAAGATGCCCACATTGCCATTGAGAGAGCCCTTCCACCAATCTTTATATCTGCTTTCCAAAACTTGGATGATGTCACCGCGACGGAACGGAAGCTCTCCGGCTTCCGACGCAGCAAAATCATAGAGTGCTCTGACTTGTGGCACGGCGGGGGACTCAGGCTCTTTTGCGTCATTCGTGCCCGAGGGCGGCGGCGCATCTGCTTGGGCCAACGACGCTTGGGATTCAGAGGGGGGCTGCTCGGGAAGGGGCTTGTTGGCCTGGGAATCCCGTAGACTGAGTTCCAGCGCCCGCTTCAGGTCCTCCTCTTCTTGGCGTTGCAGATCTGTGTCAGTGGTTGCGGCCGTTGTAGCAGCACTGGGACCAGATACCGAGTGTTTGAGGCGGTTCTGCTGCTGGTAGTGTCCTTGCGGTCGTCCATAGTCCCCACCGCCGCCCGTGAGAACTCCAGTATTGTCTGCCCGGCTGGGTTCGTCTATTCTCTGGCCATGCGCAGCCGCAATGCGCCGGTACGTCTCAGCCATGGGTGCTAGAGCCGGCTCAGACTGAAACGACTCCGTGATCTCCTTGAGAACGTCCAGAAGCCGCTGCTTAACCGTGCGGTGCGTTGAAGAGCTCGTTCCGACCTGGAACAAGGTGTCGCGGAGGCCGCTATCGACCATTTCGCGGTGCACGGTGTATCCTGTGTTTTGAGCCAGCGCATTGAGCAGCGTCAGCGCATATAGTTGCACGTTGGCGTTCCGCGACTCCAGGCGCTTGCGCAGAGCGACAATGGCTTGCTGCTTCTTGCTGGCGTCGGACGTGGCATTGAGCTGATCGCAGACATCGATAATATACTGCCAGTTCTCCCGAGTGAGGTTTTCGTCAGTGGCTTTTGTTATGGCCGTTTCTATAGCCGATGGACCGGAAAAGAATCCCATGGTGGCAAGCTGTCGTGGAACTGGGAGCAGGGTCGGCTGGTCGCTGGGTAGAGTAGCTAACGGTACTGTAATCCAACTACGAGCTCCGCCAGCGTAGGGTGGGAGATATTTATGTGCGGTCCAGCTAGACGCTCCTGGGGCTGGGATCGGGCAATTTGGCAACCCCGCCCTGCTGGGCTGAGCACCTTGCTAAGGTGTACAGTACGGGTTGACTGCCAAGCCGTGAGCGGCAGCAGGGCAGGGGTATTCAGTGTGTGGCTGTGTGGTTTTGGAGGTGAGGGAGGTCTGGGGGCTGGCTAGGTTAGGCGAGCCCTATGCAACAGCGGCTCTGGCTAGGTTGCGCCACGGGCTCTGCTCCGCGAGCTGGGCTGCAACGTAACGTAACGCAGCCGTGTGCTGGGCGAAAAGGCTGGGAATTTCACAGCTCGGCGAGACACCAGCTAATCGAGTGGCATGCGCACGCGCCGGGCAACGCGAGGTATCACAGACAGAAAAGACGGCGGCACGGTCGCAGCACAATTATGTCCGTGCTGGCAAGGCTCTGGCGAATCAGGCCCGCTATGCTTTGGACAAGGCTTGCCCGGGCCAGAACCGCAGCGACGAGCCCGCTTTTCGTGCCTGACATACCTGCTGGAAGCCCTCGCCCTTATGCACGATCTTGCGCTCGCCCCAGCGCGCGGACAACCCTAGGGCCCCCTATCCAGCTTAAAAACTGGACAGGACCGTGATCAGACAGACAGCACAAAACGTCCGTTGCGACGAGGTACAATGTCAGCACGCAGATCCAGCATAGGCGAGGTCAACGTGGGCGACACGCAGGGCGCGTCGCTGGGAACGAGCGATGTCGGAGAGCTGCGCTCGCGTCGGAGAAAGCAGTCTCTGTCGGGCGACTCCGCTGTAGCGCCGGCGCAGGCCGAAGTAGGACCGCAAAAGGCGCCCAAAAAGCGCACGCGCAAGCACGTTCCTGCCGCAGCCACAGGCGTGCACCGGATCTGGTTGCTCACCCTCGAATTAGCCCACAGGTACACCTACATGTTCCCGCTTGTGCTTGCATTAAGCGTGCTGGTGCCCTGGTATCTGGCTCGGGGAACGCAACTTGGAGGCTGGCTCGATGGGCTTGTGACCCTTAGCTACCGCATTGACGATGGTAGTGAGCCCGTTATGTACGGGAAGGGCAAGCGCGACATTGCGTTTGTGCTTTATTACGCGGTCGTGTTCACGTTTGTTCGTGAGTTCGTCATGCAGACCGTGCTCAAGCGCCTCGCCCGGCTGGCCGGTCTGAAGAGCAAGCACAAAATCAATCGCTTTTTGGAGCAGACGTATTCGATGCTCTACTACGGCGTGTCAGGGCCTGTGGGCTTGTACATCATGTACAATTCGCCCATCTGGTATTTTAACAGCCGAGGGTTTTATGAGAACTTCCCGCACCGCTCACACACCGCGTGGTTCAAGGCGTTCTATCTCCTGCAAGCAGCGTTTTGGTCTCAGCAGGCTCTAGTTCTAGGCCTCAATCTGGAGAAGCGCCGGCGAGACTTTCGCGAGCTGGTGTTCCACCATCTGATCACCATTGCTCTCATCTTCCTGTCCTACAGATTTCACTTTACACATATGGGGCTGGCTGTGTACATCACCATGGATGTGAGCGACTTTTTCTTGGCGACTTCCAAGATGCTAAATTATCTCGAGTCTGTTTTCGTGGCCCCCTTTTTCATTTTGTTTGTCGGCACCTGGATCTACTATCGCCACTACCTGAACCTGATTATTCTGTGGTCTGTCCTCACGGACTTCACAACTATTGGACCCTTTGAGTTGGATTGGGCCACAGAACAGTACAAGTCCTGGATCGCACAATACATTACCTTTGGCCTCCTCGCAGCTCTGCAGCTTGTCAACATCTACTGGTTGGTCCTAATTTTGCGCATCCTATACCGCTACGTCTTCCTCAACATTGCCGAAGATGTGCGCAGCGACGCTGAGGACAGCGATGGCGAGAAATAATACTAGCAATTTTAGAGCCGATACTCGTGCCATCCTGAAAGCGTTTTATAGATCTTTAGTTGGTACGCATGTCCCTATCCGTTTCGTGTTTACCACGTATGTACAATAATTATATGTGACCATATTTTTTTTGAGGTTCTTTGTTTTCTTCTTCTTTTTATTATCTTTCCAACTTCGGGCCTTTAGCGCTCATGCATGCCCGACGTTCGAGTTGAAGCCCTCACCAGACTTTGCCTTTTCCTGGCGCTCCTTGAAAGCACTGAACTCAGCCAGCCGGCGTTTGCGACCACGCCTGGCCGCGTTCGACAGTACGCCCGCAATAAGATCGCAGGAGCGCAGTGAGTCATCGTTCGCGGGGATCGGATACGTGACGAGTGACGGCTCGCTGTCTGTGTCGATGATGCCGACTGTCGGCACTCGCGCAATAACGCACTCCCTGAGAACATTTCTATTTTCGACAGGGTTCAAGAGCACAACCAAATCGGGTTTGACCACGCTTTTGCGCAAGTTCCCGCTCAGGTCCCGGCCTGTTGGCTCATCCGCCATGTCTACTTCTGTGCGCTGGTGGCGACCGGTCCGGTTCACAGCGTTGCTCAGAAGACCGGGAGCCCACTTGGTATGGACATAGTAGCCATGAGCACGCTCTGCTGCAGCACGAACCGTCTTTTCTTGACCTTTGCGCGTACCAACAAACAAGATCAGACCTCCTTTCTCTGCGATGCCTTCGGCTACGGAGGCGGCCCTGCGCAGATAGGTCAAGGTCTGATCCAGGTCAATAATGTGCAAGCCTTGGCGCCGTCCATGGATGAATGGCAGAGTACTCGGCCTCAGGCGAGCAGTTGAATGACCCAGGTGGGCACCGGCGGCGATGAGCGCAGCAATGGAGGTGTTTTCAATCTGCGGTGGTCTGCGAACCGTTTCATGAGGTCGGAAGACGTCTTCCACCTTTGCTCCTACGCCCAGGGCGTAGGAAGCAACATGCAGCCGGCGCTTAAAAAGTTCAGACTTACTGTAAGGCTCGGAGAAGGGCGTTTTTTCAACGTCTGCAAAGGCAGATGCACCAGTCATGTTGCCGGACCTGTCGCTAGCCGTGGTAGAAAACAGTGCTTCACCCGTGCTATCGGACGTATTGTATAATTCATCGGCTATCGAGTCGATCTCGGTCTCAAATTTATGTTCCAAGACAAACTCGTTTAGAAAGACGCGGAACTCTTTGTTCAGCTTAGCCCTGAGCTCGGGCGACATATCCACTTCCGGGACGTCCACAAACGACTTGGTCTTTAGCGTATGGAGGGCATTTGAGATACTGGCCTCATCTTCGAGCTCAGAGACAGCAGGATTTTTGACGGCGTACCTTCGTCGCCCCAGGGACCGCCAATAGACGGACCGGCCGGCTCTTAGTATTGGCAGCATGAAAAACTCGGGTGAGTCAGCGGCCAAGATTTTGAGTCGGATTTCGGTGATACGCAGGGTCATGCAGAGCAGATGAGGCATTCGGAAGCGATGGTTCGGGGAAGATACGAGGCGACACCAGATATAAAGCAGTTATTAAATACAGACCTTACAAAAGTTAGGGTATAAATACCAAATTGGTCATTGAAAGAAGAACTGAGAGGGCATAGAGAACCAGCTCTACGGTATCATTACTTCCTACCTTCTACCGTCTTGGCCAGGCGGGCGGCCTTGACCAAAGGAGCTAAGGTACCGACAGGCTCCGGTAGATGGACAAATTCGTGAAGAAGAAGTTCTTCCGCGGTGGCACGATCATCCACGTTCACGCGTAGACAAGCATCAATGAAATTTCTGAACAGAGGAGAGAGGGCGTCTGGGTTCTTGATCGACGGCGTGCCGTTGCTAATAATCATGTAGAGCGCCTTGATGGGCGGCTCGTTCAGATACGGCGGCTCGCCTTCGATCATCTCGATGATCATAATACCCAAACTCCAAATATCGATCTTGGGACCATAGTCTTTCCGAGTAACCACTTCAGGTGCCATCCAATACGGCGTGCCCACCATGGTATTGCGCTTTGACTGAATGTCATTGATTTGTGCGCAGTACCCAAAATCCGTAAGCTTGATTTCGCCATTCATCGACAAAAGTACATTATCAGATTTGATATCACGGTGGATAACACCGTTGGCGTGCAGATGAGCAAGGCCAAGCAGCGACTCCTTAACCACAACTGCGATCTGAGCTTCAGTCATCATGTTATAGGTTACCACATCGGTTAGCGAGCCACCCTCCATATACTCCATAATCACCCAAAGATACCCGATGTGTAGGTACGAGTCAATGAAGTTAACAATGTTTGGATGTTGCGAGGCCTTCATCACGAGAATTTCATTCACAATTAGTTCTTTTTTTGGCTGCTGCTCCAGTTTCATTTGCTTGATAGCAACTTGGTCATCGCTGTTACGTTGGTAGGCAATGTATACGCCGCCACTCGCACCCTGCCCAATCTTAGCTAGGTCCCGATACACCGTGGTCGGGTCAGTCCGAATGCAGATTTCCTCGAGCCTATTGAGAGCTTCTTTGTCTTTTTGAAGTCGATTCTCTCGACGCTTCATGGCTTGGGCTTGAGTTTCCGTTCCACTACCCTTACGCTGTTCCGTAAACGTCTTATCTAGTCGCCGTAGCTCTTCTTCCTTGTTGGGCACTTGGTGAGATTCAGTGATTGTTTGACCATTAACTTGAGCTGCATCAGCGGCACGAGAAGAGCTCCTCTCAAGGGGAGAAGGAGCTGGAGGACGGCTGCTAGTTTGAACAGGAATCATACTGGGGGGAGCCGACGATTCTGAGTGCTTATGCGCATCCTGAGAACGACGAGACTTGGTAGGTGAGCTAACGCGCGATGAGCTCGTCGATTTCTGGCGCGCACTGGATTGGACCTTTTCCATAGCATTTTCCATGTAGTTCGGACTAACAGATGGGACCCCGAGGGGTGGCGCTGGGGGCGGCCGAGGAGGCGGAGGGCCTCGGGGCAGGGTACCTGGAGACCGCGGTGAAGCAATGCTGGAGGAATGGAGTGAAGGTGGCGAGATAGTAACATTGGTCACGTTCACGTTGGAATTACCTCGTCGGAGTGAAAGCGTTCTCTTAGGTGGCTTGGACTCTGGAGGGCGCGGTGCCGTCCTGTTGGGTACAAAGTTGGTCTGACCCGTAGCTGGAGCGTCCGGAGTACTTGGTGCCCCAGAAAACTCTCCACCTTTCCCCATAAATGGACTTGCTAATCCTCCAGCCGTGTTTTCTGCGTTGGCATGTCGAGGTCCACCCAAGCCAGCGGTACTAGAGGGACCATTACCAGCTTGGGGTAGGTGGCCGAACTTATTCAAGAAATGATCCGAGGGCTTTTCCTGGTGAGTATAGAAATTCATAACATCCACTATGCCCTGTGGATTTTTCTCAACCTCATCACTACTGATGCCACTGTCATTCAGCATCTTCTGCCACTCAATCGGAATACCTGTGAACGTTCCTGATGCCGAGTCATAGCCAACATGGGTGACATGCTGCACGTTGTAGGGACTAGAAATAACCACCGGTGAGCTTTCAGCACTGCTGGAGCGCTTGCCTCGAAAAGTGCTCATTAAGTTCGAGAAAACGCCACGCTTGGACTTGGAGCTTCGTTGAGAATTAGCCGGGCTAGCCAGGTTTAGAGATCGCAACTCAGGTGACGGAACCTGTGGCGATGGAGCAGCACCTTGAGAAGGTGCACTGGACGCAGAAGTTGTCCGCGCAAAAGCATTTCTTAGTGATGGAGGAGTGGGCTGGCCAACGCCTTTTTCAGTAGGCCGACCCTGAGGTGTTGCGCTTACACTTCTTTGGGTAGCGGGCGGCCGAGTCTGGCTCGTTACAGAACTCGAACCGGTAAATACATTTGTGGGCATTGCTGGTGTGCGAGGAGGCGGCGCCGTAGTCACATCCGGGTTTGCAGACAACGCAGAAGCAGCGGAACCGGAGCGTGCATTGGACGCCGGCGACTCAAGGTACCTGGGAGAGCCAGGCGAGGTGGTCGATCGATCCTCGCTGTAGGGGGACTCAGGATAGTGACGCCTTTCAAATTCTTCGTCGTTAGATCCATCGTACAAATCAGGAGTGTGGAAGAGATCAGTGCTTGCATTAGAGACATTTGGACCCTGCGAGTCGTTGGCGTGACGTGGCTCGCCTAGAAAACCGGCATCGGCATCATCGGCATTATCATGATCGTCAGCATCGTCATCGTCATCATAGTTAAGTTCACTGGCTTCGATCTGCCTGGCAGATTCGTTCTGGCCATGCGTTTGTGAGTGACCCAAATCAGATGCCGCAGCTACATGGTAATCATCCTGATGACCGGAATAAGCCTCTGCGCTGTCGTTCTTCCCTCGCGATACATAGTTTGGCAGTCCATTAACAAACTGCGAGAACGTACTTTCGAAACTTGTGTTGCTGGCACCGTTTGCCACGCGATCACCTTCGCCGAGAGAGCTGTGGTCACGAGAGGTAGGACCGCCAGGACTAAAGCCTAGTTCAGACTTGTCTGAGCTCGAGTCGTCGTGCTGGCTGCGGTTTGCTTGGTTGCGAGCAACCTTGGCAGGCGAGGGCGTGACATGAGAGCCGGATCCTAAGGGAATGCCCACAGACCCATTCATATAATCGGAACTAAGATCCGCAGTCTGAACATAGGCCTGGCCGTGATTTGGAGCGGCGGCATAGGCAGGCACGTGCGAAGAAGCGATGGGCGAGCCGAATGCAGTGGGCGCTGGAGCAGATGTCTGGGTGGCCTGCTGGCCAGCAGCAGGCTGAGGCGTCACAGCGGCGGGGCCCGTGGGCGTTTGTGCCCGACGCTGTCCCGATTTAGTCCATGTCGCGGGCAGTGCCGTGGCAATCTGGTTAGTCGCGCGTGAGCGAGATCTTGTAGTTGTCGATGCCGAGCTTTCTGAGTCGGCGACTGACCCCCGAGCAGAACCGGAAAGGGTGCTTCCAGAAGCACGAGAGACATGCGAGGGAGAGGTATAAGTCGATGAAGTGCCCGAAGAACGCTGGATAAGCTCGTGGGGGCCCTCTAGACCGTAGCTCGCCCCTGGGACAACCATCCAAAAAAGTTACCAGGCGACAGACAAGATTGAGTTCAAAATGAGGCTCCTACAGCTGCGTACGACCCGAGATAGGGATACCCCAAGTCTAAATTCCGGGGGGAGCCGCCAAATAACCGAGGGGACGGTGGCAGTCGAAACGGCAAAACGAGAGACGCGAGCGAGGAAAGCAGAAAGGTCAGTTACAGCCGGAGTCTGCTTCAAACGCAAAGAACCAAGCACGCAACAGACTCCGAAACGGCGAGAAAGAGAGAGCTTGCAGGGCGGCAGAAGACCTTGGAGTACGCCAACTGTTCAACTCACGACTGCGTGTCTGGGAGCTTTGGGCAATCAATCCCTCCGTGACAAAGCACAGCAGTGAAGTCGGTGCGCGTCTGGGCAGCCATGTGCCCAACCCTATCCCCTTAGCTTATCCCCTTGCCCCGAGGCATGCTGTATGAACCACCTACATCCCAACTTGCAGCGGGGCCACAGCTGTCGATGCACCATCGGCTGCCGTGTGCCGGGGTGCGAGCGGCCGGTGCTCCGTCGCCGTTGTAGCTGGCCGAAATGTATGCCGCGAAAGGGCCATTGGGGCCAAGGCAATCAGGATGTTGCCTATGCCACGGCGCGGATTGCAAAACTTGCGCAGTCTCAACACGGGCGCTACATGCATCTGGACAGCCCCACATATCCATCGTCCTGGGTCAGCCGCAGCTACGCAATGCGGCGACGGCATCCGCATGCCACGGCCAGATTTGCGTTCGCTGTCCAACTGTTCGAACACGATGTATTGTGGGCCGCAGTGGCCCCCATGCAGGTTCACTGTGACCACGGCCGCTGGTATGGTACCCCTGAACTTCCTCATTTGTCGAGCGAACTTGGCCGTGCATGCCTGCTCGAGCTTAACCGTACCCTGCGGCCAACTCGCTGCGGGTTATCTGACATCTCCTGCAGATATCTGCGGGATGCCATAGATATATCATCCACTTTCGGAGGGACACCCGAATGGCATTTTTGAGAGACCTGCGAAACATGGACCGCGGGCAGAGATCTGCATCGCTCACATATCTAACTACAAAGTACAAGCTTACATTAGTTGCAATTAGGCGACGCCAATGCGTGGCGGGCAATCGCGGGGGCTCCCAGAACACTGTCTAGCATTTCTACTCCTTACCTCGATGTCGTCAAAATAATACTTATACGGCTATCCGTATGCCGCCGATCTTCACACCAGTGTATCATGCCTAGACTGACCGGCAAAATTGCTGCCGTTGAGACGAAATACCTGAATACATGCTCCGTGAATCGTCCATGGTTCTAAAAACTTGTGCACGGTGCAGTGAATTTTGGGGCCTGTCACCTTGCGCGATTAGCTTGCAGTATGTGTTACATTCATCCTCCAAAACATGCAGCATGCCTGTCTGGCTTTTATTCCCACCTCACAAAAGTCCAATGGCGCGTTCTGTGCCTGCAGATCTCCCCTACCCTTAGACACTGAGCTCCAATCCCTCGCAGACCTACAGTCAACGGTTGATACATGAAAAAACGGCTAACTTGAAGGTCCAACCACGCAAAATAATGCCCGGGATTCGAAATGACTCCTCTGTATTACTCAAAGTGATCGTGCTATTTGCATTCCTGGGCATGCGGGCATACTTGGCTCTTCTACCGTGTCTCACAACCGAGTGTTAGTCACAAGCAATGCAGCAGCGCCAGCTGATAGTGACCCCGGAAACTCTCTGGGCGAGCAGCGCCTACTGGAAAAGAGCAGAGCAGCAACGATGGGAGGCGACTCTCGCGTAAACCGCCCGGACAATTACAGACCAGAGTAGGACGGAGGGCCGATAATGGACATTTGAAATATACACAGCTAAATATACAAGTTGAACATGGGGTGCGGCAAAGTGTCTGTAGCTGCCCCCTAAGATTTGATCTCTGACAGCAGATGTTTCGCGGATGGCAAAACAAACACGCCGATAAGAGCAGAGTCGACTTCGTTTAGTAGAGTCTGCAGCACGTGTTTTTGATCCTCGCTCAGCGAAAGATAGGTGGGTATGCTGTTTGAAGCCGTGGCGGGAACTAGATAGGCGTCTTTCACTAATCCCGAGTGCTCTGTCAAAACCCCAAACTTGCCGCGCGAGCTATAATACTCATAAAGAGTATTCATCCCTTTGCGAGAGTCATCATTATCGTCAGGTAATAGAATAAAAGACCCAATAACTCTGTTGGTCGCAGATTGTTCTAAATAGGTTGTTGCCTTGTCGCTGGGAATCCGGGATTCAAGCACTATCGGACGACTCAAGTCGAATGCGCTTCTCCACATGTCTAGCGTGAACGGCCCGCTGCCAATATGGTAGGCATTAGCACTGAAGCGCGCTACTCTAGCCATGGAAACCTCTCCAGACCACACAATTTGTGATGTGGGGGTTGTGCTGATTTTTTGAGAAGGGCCCTCTGCCAGTGTCTTCTCATCATCGCTGCTGAGTACTCCGCCAACATCCTCTTCACCGCCGTCGTCATAGTCTGACGTACCGAACCGCTCGTGATCGCTCGCGTGTACGGGTGAGAAGGAGCCATCTCCGAACTGGCGCTTGTCGTAGTCTACCTCGCCACCGGTTTGCGCAGCTTTCGGTGGTGGCACGGGCAGCACGTTAGAGCTCCTATCCGGTGCGGACTCTTCACCAGGCCCTGCCGTAGCAGTGCCATCCTCGTCTACGATGGCGTCCGGCGCCATGGCTGGGGCTGGCGGGTCTTCGTCCATGTCCTCACCATTGTCAGAGTCGTTTTCGATTTCTTCGTCACCTTTGTGGGTCTTGCGCACCCGCGGCACTTCTTCTTCTTTGATGACCGAGTCCCGGATACTTTCCTGGCGGACACTTTCAGCCAACTTTTGGAGATCGGGACTCAGCATTTGCTCTGAGGTCAACTTAGCCAGCTGGACCGGAGGCAGAGCTCGCGTGACAATCCGAAGCTGCAGCTCGTGGTTCTTTGCGTCTTTGAGATTAAACGATAGCGAGCGGAACTGACTTCGGTACTCTTTGCCAACGTCTGTTACGCCTTTACCCTTTTGCGCCAGGTGAATATAAAGCGACTCCTCGATTTCCAGGGCCAGATCTTCGGCATACTTACTCGCATCGGTTGTCTGGGCCAGCTTCTCTTCGGCGATGGCCATGGGCAGCAGATCACGAGAGAAAATCAGGCTCAACGCCTTTACAACGGAAATACGCACCTTGTCTTTGAGGTCGCTGAGGCTCCGCGCTGGAGCACCTTCGCCCTGTTGGGGGGTCTGCGCGGTAGGCTGGGCTGTCTGGGCGGCAGGGCTGGCCTCATCTTTCACACCGCTGGCCACTGCAGCGGAGCTTGCCGCGTGGGTCTCTCCAGTCTCTTCGCTCTCCTCTTTGGCCCTGACCACTGCTTCTTGGGCCTCCTCGCTTGTGGACTTTAGCGGCTCTCTGGGCTGACACCCTTGGCACAGGTATGGCTCGGGCAGTTGGTTCGGATCGTTCACGCCAACCATGCAGGACACATGCTGCCATTTGGAACAGCTTTCGCACTCGGCCATGGGCCTCTCGTCTTCGGGATCAGCCTGGTTGGCTCCGCAAACACAGTCCACTTCACCGTCGTCGACGTTATCGGTAGCAGCAGGCTCCGCTTCAGGCTCGGCGGCCTTGGCCGCTTTCGTAATCTTGCGCTTTTTGGGTTTAGGCTTTGGCGCTTCCGGCTCGTCCACGACCCACTTGGCATTGGGGTTCTGGCCCCTGTTGGCTCGCGCCGGCCGCGGCTCGTCTGGATCCATAGTATCTGACATTTGGCGAAGTTGGCCTGCAGATGATGCTTAGTGTGATGGACTTCCTGCGCTCAGAGTGGCGGCGCTTGGCTCCCAACGCACGCGAGTCCGCGGGCCAAGTATAGGGTTAGGTTGAGCTTTGCGCGCACAACCGAGAGGCCCGCATGGGCCGCGAAGTGTGGTGGTCGAGAGACCCAGAATGCATTTAATTATGGAATAAATGCGATAAACAAATAAATATATGGATATATACAAAAATACATAACAGTTCAGCAAGAAATATCACACAGTCTGATTGACAGACGCCGTGTTGGGCGCCGCTTCTGCTACGGCAACCGAAGCACCTGCATGTTCAGAGGACCGGCCTGGTACCACGTCTGCGCCGCCGGCATCGGTGCTTTGAGCGGAGTTTGGAATGGCCATACTTTGGGGCGGACTAACAGTGTGAATCCGTCTGCGCTGAGATGCTGGTATCGCAATCTGGGCCCTGGCTCCGTAATCGATGGAGATGTCTGGCGACAGGGCTGAGCTAGGAGGCGCGGAGCTGAATCTCAAGAGGTCAGTGTCGATCTCCGGGCCCTCTGAATATCCAGCACCATATGCGGTACTCGGTGGGGCCGGCACGGAGGGCTCACCAATGGGAGAGGGGAGACCCGGGTGGTCCAATGGCCAGGCACCCTCGCCGTCAGCTTCTCCTTCACTGGCAGTAACGAGGTCAGCCAAGTTCTGCATGCTCTCATTAATGACATCACTATCCGATGTGTCGGCTGCGTTTGAATCACTGTTCAGCTGTATCATGATCACGCGTGCCTGCGTAGTGCCGACATTCTTGAGAGAAAAGTCATTGCCTCTAGGAACTTTAACAAACATACCCCGCCGATAAACCATTTCTTTGTCATGCACGCGAATATTCAGGGAGCCAGTGAGAATAATAAAGGAGAAGGAGAACAGCCCGGCATTCCGCATTGGGATCCCCCCGCCACGATCCACCAACACCACCTTCGACCAGAAAGGTAAGCCTTCGGGCGGTCGGATGAGATCTGCCGTTCGAATTGTGGTATTGTTGGGATCTCTGATAAAGTTTAGGCCAGTGAGCGATTGGGCGATAGTACGCTCTTCAAATACACGTCGCGACTCGCTAAACACAGATGCTTGCACGGGGCCCATAGCATTGGCAGATGGTCCTTGTGAAGCGGCAGACTCGGCTTGGGATACCGCAGCTGTACCCACGCCGTGCTGCCGCCTGAGGCGCTCTTTGTACTCGATCAAAACCACAGCCTGGGCCTCAGGTAGGTGGAGTGGCCCTGCACGATCATAAACAACGTGTTCGCCTTTCCACCACTCGAGAGTAGGGACACGATGTCTCGCAGGCTTACGGATCACGCCTTCCAGCTCGGGAACGAGATCAGGAACAATCAGAGTAGTCTCGTCGGCTAGCTCGTCCTCGTCGGGCACATAGTCCTCATCACTGTCGCTGTCAATAAGCTCAACAGGTTCGTTTGTGGAGTCATAGGTTTCATCATCGCCTGTATTGAGTTCCTCAGGATCGCTGATCATATCAATCACGGAGCCGGCATCACTATCCGGCTCAGACAAAAACTCGGCCTCCAGATCTGAGGTCACCTCTTCTTGCTCGGCATAGTCTGGAGAGGGCACATCGTCAACATCGATCTCGACGACCTCGGGCGATCCAGGGTCACGAATGGCATATCGCCGTACCGCTCCAACACTAGCCACGCTATCATCGCTTTGCACGTCCAAGTTAGAGTCAGATAGACTTTGTCGATCCTGGGGGCGTTCTATTATGCCTGCCTCAAGGCCAACCGCGTCACCGTCAAACGCATCGTCGTCAGCCCCCTGGCCGTAATTCGCACCCTCATAGTCCATGCCATTGTCACCCTCGTCGTCCTGGCCATAGTAATCAGCATTGTCCGGGCCAGAGAGTCCAAGATTGTCCAGTTCCTCTCCAGCGTTGGCATAGCCAGGAGCGCCTAGCCCTCCATTATGGACTCTTGAGCCAGAAGCGGACAGAGCCGAGTTGGGGCGGAGCAATAAACCGGATCCTGGTGGTGGTGGCTCGAGAAACTCCGGCCTCTTGGGCGGCAGCATGCTCTGCAGCTCGCGTTGTGCTCTGGCCACTCGTTCTCTGCGAAGCTGCTCTGCAGTTGTCTCCAGCTCAGATAGTCCGCTGAAACTCCAATGCGAATCGGAAGTCACTCCAGTGTCGGAGTCACTGCCGTAAAAGTCTCCACGCGCCACGCGACGCCTTTTTTGCCGAAGCCGCGGCGCCGCGTCTCGCGTCTGGGAAAAGTATGCATCAATGTCCTCAAACCCGCTTTCATCGAGGGGGATGTATTGCGGGGGCACGTAGCCATGTCGGCCGCGCGTTCCAAGCCCGTGCACCTCGCGCGACATGCTGTCCATAGCGCGGACGGTGGCCATTCGAGCTCGGTCGCGTCAATGTGTTGATGGGCGTTTGGTAGTTTATCCGGTGGGTAAGGTTGGGAGGAAGGGCTCACTGGTCCAGCATCTTATAGATTGCCAGGCCCGAGCTTAGCTGTGGGGGTCCACATTACGGAATAGGGAGCTTTTGGGCGCCCGATCAATTAAATTCTATTATAAAAGCACAAAGAAGACATGGTATAAATAATAGGGGCCAAAGGGGCCAAAGGGGCCAAAGACCGTCTGAAGGAAGCCACCGTTACCCTCGTAGTAAAAGAGCCCCCTCTTCCTCGGAGAATTTGACGTTCTCGCCCTTGAGAAAGTTCCGCAATGCCAGCTTGATTCGCGGCACGCCCCCTTCTGAGTGTCTTCCGGCGCCCGTGATGAAGTAAAGGGGGCGTTTCCGGCCCTCGCGCTGCCAGTCGCGGAGTTTCTCTTCGGCCACAGCCAACGCGGCGCGCACGGGCATGTGGTGAAAGTCCACTACATCAGAGTCGGGTGAAAAGTGGGCCACACGGTAGGCGAGAATGTCCAGCTCGCTGATCTTATCTAGGGCGAGCTGCGCAGCCGACCATGACGCGCTGTACTCGTTTGCCGCGTACAGCTTACCCGCCTGGCTCGGGATAGCCGCCTTGTACTGGTTGGCCCGCTGGAGCTTGGCCTCGAACTCGGCCTGGTACCTGCCGCGCACTTCGGCGATGGAGCGCTGGCTGATGCTCTTATTTGCGAAAAGGGCATCATAGTCCATGTTCAGGGCCTTCGCTTCGCTCTGTTCTGCTGCAGCCACCCGCCGCGGCGTCAGCTCCTCCACCAGCGCCCGAATGTGCTGCTGGGCTGGTTCATTGCGATAGTGCCAAGCCAGGGCCGACGACACCGAGCTACCCTGGCTCCGGTACAGATCGGCCGCTTGTTTCTGGTCAATTGCGAGCAGGTCAGCCAAATTCTCGATGTCCTTTGCCTGGTTGGCCTGCTTTGATGCTGCTTTATTCGCCCGTTTGGCTCTGTTTCGAGCTTCGCGGCGGCGCTGCTTGTCAAAGTACTGCAGGGAGGATTCGTCCTTGACCGCATCATAGTTTAGCAGAATGTCTGTGGCCTTGTCTGCGTCGTTTCCGGACTCGATCAGCTTCGCCCTCAGTGTGAAAAGCGGCACATTTGGAAAACTGCCACGGAGAAACTCGAGGTTTGCCGAGTATTTGTCGTTTTGACCCGGCCCAGCCAGATCAGGCGAGGGCACCCGATCCGGGTGTGAGACACTGCTCGTAGGTGACGCGGCGTCACTCCATTCTAGCAGGGCCTTTGCCTCCTTTTCTGAGAGACCTGCCTGGTCTATTAACTGTTGGAGCGCGGTCATGGTACGCCAAACTACAGTTTCATACCGCGGGATTTGTTTGGCCGAGACAGCAGGTATCGGCTGGCCCGTGCTACCCGACGCGGGTTACTAAGAGTTGGCGGCCGGATCAAATAGCGGCCAAAACAAACCTAGACAAATTCATCGAGCTCACAGCCACGTCGGCGCAATGTTCGGATTTCCTCGCGAGCTGTCAGAATTTGGCTTGAAGGAGTACCTCAGGCTGCTGGTCATTGTATGTGCCTATATCCTCGCTCGGCCGCTGATCGAAAAATTGTTTGCCAAGATGCAGCAGAGATCAATGGCCAAGGAAAAGCGGGCGCACGAGGATCATATGGCCCGACAGTTTAGAGAACAGCGTGTGAAGGAGAAACTCGGTCTCAAGACGGAGGTCACCGTCGCGGCCGACGGCACTGTGGAGTCGGTCACCTCGGAGTCGCTGCCCCAGCATGCCACGGCCGGGCTCAAAAACAAGTCGGCGTCCAAGGCCAAAGCATCGAAAAAGAAGAAGTCGCAGACGCGCCACGATCAGTTCCAGGAAGTGCTTGAAGATTTCGACAGTGATGAAGATGTTGCCGATCTCCTTCCCACGGTCAACAGCGTTTGACGACATGCATACCAGATGTACCGTCCGCTCAGGACGCTTTGCTTGGCCAAAATGCCAGAGGGTAGTAACGGCTGGAGTCATGCTCCCAGAAATATCCAGTACTCTTTTTTTATTAAGAAATGTATATATGTATTCACCCGGGATGGGCCCTTCACTACGTCGCTGCACGTAGGCCCAGCTGTAAGCTGGTTCCGGCGCTTGACCCCAGCTGATCTAAGACTTTTTTTTTTGGTCGATGGCTGACCCGTTGAGCATGGACGCGGCTGCCCAGTTCGTGGCAGTGCAAAAAGAGATTCGAGCGGGTCCCTTTTTTGCAGGCGATACATCAGTCCCTGGCAAAATTATCGAGGTACAGGAGCCGCCTACGGTCGACGGAATACAGCGCTACACCGACAAATACCTCTACAGGCGTACGATTGGTAACACGAGCCAGACATATCCGTTTACCTCTTCATTCCTGCCGCCAGAACTGCAAAATGCTATTGGGGTAAAGCGGAGTAGCAAAGCGCAAAAGGAATCCGAGACAGACCGGCTGGTAGACCTGGAAATCGCTGCTTCTCGTGCAGAAAAGGAAGAGCAGGACTCCCAGGACGAGACGGGCGAGAAGGATAAGGATGACAGCGAAGTCGAAGAAGAGGACGAGTTTGAAGAGTTTGATGATGATGATTATAACGCAGAAAAATACTTTGACGATGGTGATGACTTTAATGACGGCGATGAGGACGGCGACGAGGCTGCGTACTGAACGAGCATGGCACGAGCTGGGGCCCTACGCAATAAAAAGAGAAAAATGCATCCGTGGAATATATAGATATTATGCTGTATTAAGGAACGAGGTTTGCTGCCGGTTTGGGCCTGTTGGATCCCACCACTGGGCGGGCTCTAGGGCTTTTTCGTTTGGACGCGGTCAAACATGGACGCGCCATACCAGTCGTTGATCTGCTTGGAGATATCTTCCTGGCCAAGTAGATCATCGCCAACACCAAGCTTGGGGAGACCGCTCTGTCGACCTGATGTCAAGCTTGGTGATGAATTATTTGACCAAAATGTCACGGGGTCCGGCTGGCCACGCCCGTGATCCCGATCTCGGCGCTCGAGTGAAGGCGTCGCGGCCAAGTTGCGCGGGCTACTCAGGCCACTGCGGCTACTCGGCAGATCCGGGAAGTCTGGCAAACTCGGTAACTTGGGCAAGTTAGACGCATGCATTGGCGAGCGGACTGGAGACGGAGAACCGGGTTCGGGGCTGCGTCCACGCGGCGACGATCGGGGAGGTGATCTGGGCGTTGAGATTCCTCTAGTGCCAATATGGGAGTGGAGATTTGGCACGCTGCTGAACTGGTGCCTGTAGAGAGCATCCGGAGCGCTTGTGTTGGCGTCAAGATGTGAGCCGGGCAGGGAGGGCAACGGCCGTCGCTGGCCCGGAGACTGGCTGGAGCCGCTGCTTGCACTGAAGGTCGAGGACACGGAGTGCCGCAGGGGTGAAGCACTGCGAGCTGGCGAAGACGCCACGCTTGCACTGAAACTTGCGTTTGGCGAGCCAATTGGAGTCGACGCACGGCTATTAGGAACGGCAGGTAGCGGCCGCCGCGAGGATGACGAGGATAAAGAGGGGCTGAGGGTACTGCCAAGACTGGTGTCGGCTATACCGAGGTCAGACTGGGTAGAGTGGCCGCTCGCCTGGCTCTCTGAGCGCCGTTTCTTTTTAGAGTAAAAAGTCAACTCTAAGTATACTTCGCCCACGTACTTGCCGTTGAAGTGCAGCCGGTGCCAGGCGTCGTGGCCTTCTCTGACACTTGCCTCCATGGCCGGCTTCAGCGGTATCACGCTGTCGCCAATAATGTTTGCAGAGCCTCCGTCCTGGTCGAACACAGCCACTTTCAAAACTCTGTGATCGTCTTCTTCCATGATTTTGAATCGCGCCTCGTGGTCCCATAATGGCGACTGGCCGCCCCGCACAATGGTGCGGGTTTTTGACGACTGCGCTCCCAGTCGGACGGTGCAGAACGGGTTCTGTTTAGATACAGCACGCTTGTTGTGCAGATTTTTCTGAGGTTAGTTATCTGCCATTCCTAGCGTCCGAGTAGAAATGTATATACTTACCGCCTTCATGACCACAACAATCAGCGTTCCTAATTGGATGTCAGTGCTGAACGCTGCAGTGGGATTCTCATGGAATAAGGACATGACTAGGGGCCGTGGCTTCTCAACTGCGGTTCTATTTAAACGGTGTCCAATTGTGCCGACAGAATCCAGCAGCTTGTCAAGATGGTACAAGAGGCTGAAACCTGCTAGACAATCTTGGCTGTTGCAAAGATCCTGTTCAAGGCCAGACTCTGAACTTGCTCAGCTTTGTTGACATTCGCCGGTGGTTCCAGCCGATGACATAGATCTTAGTGGGCAGCCTCCTGCATCACTTATGCACGTCGCGCAGTGTACTGCAACAGTTACCAGCGGTGTCTCAGATGCTTGACATACGAAAAAAACCGAGCCAGCTAAAATAAACTGAAATATTTGACAGAGAGACTAACAAAAAGCTTTTATTGACATACGAATCTACTTTTAACCGGGTGCTAGCCCCAGTATCGCGTTATGCAACTGCTGCTAGCTTGGCTTCCCAATCGGGCAGTCTCATAACACAGGCATGCAAGCATACATATAACCTGTCCGGGGCAAATTAACGTTTCTAACCGATGCACAATCATACCGAAAGTACTGATAGTGTTCTCAAAATTCGAACTAATCCGTTGAACATCCGCTCGAGCGACGGCACAGATCTGATCTTTGGTAGAGAGGTTTTGCAGTCGTCAGTAATCCAGGCTCGTAAGCCTCGCTTAGATTGCAGCCCGGAAACTAGGTCTTCCACGGCCAGAATTGTTAGCAAGGCATCATTTGAGGCGGAAATGAAGATTACACCGCCGGATTTGTCTACTTCGGTCCCGACGTCCAATGATATTTCCCCAGCCGAGCCTGAGCGAGCCGAGTCGTCGGCTAACGTTAACAGCCACCTTGTGTATGGGGACCATATGGGTAATTTCACATCAAGCGACTTGAGTCTGCCTACTAAGCCTTTGCGACTTGCTAAAAAGCAGAGCCGTGAGGCGAAGATTGCCTCTGCTTTTGAGAAACAAACGCCGGCAGAGACCTCAACGAACGCGGATGTCGCTACGGCAGGAGTCAACTCCTTTGTAGCCAAAACGGACACAAATACAAAGAATGTATCAGCTTGGGTCGAGGAGCCCACTCAAAGTTCGGCTAAGGAGCATGAGACTGTCGATGTATCCGAGCTTAATATCTTGAGCGCTCCGCTACTCTCGCTAGATGGCGATATCGGAGGATCCCTAGCTGAGGAGTTCGCCAAAGTGTCTTTCAGCCGCAAGCCTACCATCTGCACCCGTGCACCTTCGGTCCGTAAGTCTACTGCCAGGACCCCTGCCATGGTGCAACGGTTGAAGTCACTGCGGCGCCAGGAGCACCAAGAGGCACCCGTTCACGCCGTGCCCGAGGCCCCTGACTCCCCGAAGGAAATGATTTCTCCTCACCTTCTCAGTGTCGTGAATTTATCACCAAGTATCGACTGGCCGGAGTCTGACGACCATGCAGAAGGCGAGAGGTCTAGGTCCTCGATGGCTGAGCCCGACGCCCCGCAGATCGCCGCTGGTGACAATGCCGTGGAGGGTGTTGTCTTGGACAACGCTTCAATTAAGACTGAGGATATTTTCTTAAGACCTGAAGAGCAGGTGGTATCAGAGCCAGAAGTGAGTCCAGTTAGCACTCAAGAAGTCACCAGCATGCCGAATACTGTTGAATTGGACCAGGAACCTGTTTTGGAGTCCGCGGAGACTCCAACAATGGCCGAATTAGACCCTGTTTCAGAGGATGACCGAGGCCGACTCTTCATGCAGATTAACAAGGTCTCGAATATCAGGGGACTGCCAATGGATAAGTCCCGCAACCCACGCTTTACCATCACGCTCGATAACGGGCTTCAGACTGTGACCACACCTGCTTTGCCATTGCCCAGCACAAGCTTCACCGGAGTTATTAATGCCAACATTGGACAGGAGTTCGAGCTACTAGTTGCCCAAGATCTCGAACTGGTTGTCACGGTTAATGTACTAATGGATGCAATCCAACCGCCAGTCAGACCCCGAAGTCTAGGCGACCGACAGCAAGCACCCGCCGAAGCTTCTATGGGCAAGAGCGCAGCCAGCTCTGCTGCCAATGGAGCTGTCCCGACCGCGAAGAAAGATTCAAAAGCGCCTAGCCCATCCTCCCCTCAAACTGCGACACCACCTGCTTCTCCGAAGAAGCGTGGGGTCATGAGTTTCCTTTCCCCGAAAAAGAAGAAAGAAAAGCAAATACAGCAGGAGGTCGCCCAAATGAGAGAGCGAGATGCGTACTTTACCGAGGAGCGCGATTATGAGCGCGCTATGGAACAGTATCGCAGCCGTCGGGACATCTGGAAAAACGTCACTGGCCCAGAAGGTGAACTTGCCCGTGGATACGTTTTCGAGTCGCATTACGAGAGGGAGATTTATGGCAATGCCCGATCGTACTCCTTGCCCATGTACAATGAGTGGGTCAGTGAGGATCCGCGGCACATCTGCGACTTACAGCTGACGTTGATGTACGTGCCCAAGCTCTATGCCAGTGAGGAAGTCCCCACCAGTCTTGCTGGCTGTATGGATGAACTTCGGACCGCCATGGAGAACCGCCACCTCAACTTCGAAGGCTTCTTGTCCCAGAACGGAGGAGACATAACGCTGTGGCGGCGACGCTGGTTCACGCTTCGGCAGAACGAGCTGCGTGGTCACCATGAGGCGACTAAGAAAGTACGCACTTTAATCCACATGCAGAATGCGCGCGAAGTGATCGATGCCAGGGATGTGAGTCCTGACGATGAAACGTGGTTCATGTATCGGGACCGCAGCTTCCGAGTCTCATTCAAGGATGGCGAGGAGCTCAACTTTTATGCAGATACTGCTGCGCAAAAAGACCAGTGGATGACGAACTTAAGACTGAGCATGGCGTTCAATGGTAAACAGCGCAGATGGACAGATTTAGTTTTGGACCGGAGGACTCAGATGCAGACCGAGCTCGAAGCAACAGTCGCTGCCGAGCGACGATGATGCAAGAGTTGAGGGCAGAGACTAGCCGGTCTAGTTCTTTTCTAACGTTAATATAGTATATAAAATTAGTGATTTATATTTGCTCGAGCTGAAGTAATCCCTCGGTGCTATAAAACTTTGATGCGGGTTGATGTTGGGGTACTAGTCGGGCTGCCGCCGTAACTGAGTGGGGTCTGTTGTCCTGGGGGCACTGGATCGTGCGGCGCCTTTTCTCGTCGCGCAGTTTTGGGCCCACTGGTTTACCAGCGACACAAAATACCGCATGCTAAATAGAGAAGCCTCTTTTGTTTTGGTCCAAATCTTAGCATTTTATTGCTACTTCCAAGTATGTGGCTCACACGAACAATTTCCCCTTGAAGCTATCTATTGCTTGAGCTGTTTGGCGCGGCACCATATCTACCCGATGCACGCCAAGCGCATGCCCCATGTCGGGGGACCACCCCTCATGCCTGCAAGTATACGGCCACGCTTGCCGCATTGGCAGTGCATACGCGTGGAAGCTTGCCCGCGTCTTGCATGCTTGTGATTCGGTTCCTGAGAATAGTGCATTACCTCAGCGGGTGCATATAACCATCGCCGTCAGCCACGAAAGGCATACTGCCTGCGACTCGACAGAGCAGATAGGCTCTTTCCAAATTGGGGGAGCTGTGGCTGCGCGAGGGTTCTGTCTAACTCTCGGCTTTTATCGACTTTTATAAGATGTCGACCCCAAAGCTCATTGTTTTCGACCTGGACTACACGCTGTGGCCCTTTTGGTGCGATACGCATGTGGTGACGCCAATCCGAGAGGTTACAGGAGGGAAGGCGGTAGCAGACCGCCATGGAGACCATTTCAGTTTCTACAAGGAAGTTCCACAAATTTTAAGAGAGATTAAAGGCCAAGGTAGCATGAAGATATGCCTGGCTTCGCGGACCTCCGCTCCGCGTATTGCTCAATCTATTCTCAGCTCCTTGAAAGTCGACGGCAATCCTGCCAGCTCATTCTTCTTGTATACAGCTTGGGGGACCGGGTCCAAAGTAGGCCACCTTCAAGAACTCAAGCGATTAACTGGGGTCGAATTCCAGGACATGATACTCTATGATGACGAGGTTCGAAACAGAGACGTAGAGAGAAAACTGGGCGTCACATTTGTCGAAGTTGCCAATGGTCTAACAAAGGACCTCTTTTACCGCGGTATAAATGTATGGCGAAAGCGTAACGGGCTCAAGTATCATCATGGTGTGGAGAACAGCTCCGCAGAGACTCTGCCCTCAATGTCGAAAGGAGGCAAAACTGGGCATAATCGTGCCAACGCTGTTGAGCCTCCTATTATACAGGTAGCTCATGACAGTGACTCCACACACAGTGGTGAACTGCCCGGCAGTGAGGACGAGCCCGATATATGAGGAAGCCCCCATTGGCTGATCTTCTGGGGGCTTGCCATGCTTGCTTCCCATGCTAGCCGCCATTGGAAACGTTGGAGTACTGCGTCGGCGTGGGCCGCGTTGGGCTTTGCATAACCACTCAGTGATCAAACACAGCGAGTGTTGTACATTATCTGTTACTCTTACTACTGTTACGTACAAAAGATAGATAGGGGCGATTCGCATTCTTCAGAATCCAGTGAACTTGCTCACACCAGCCTTGGCATCCTTAGTAACCCCTGCAATCTTACCACCGGTGTTGAGCTTGTCGTCGAGCTGAGCAGCGAGCTTCTCAGTATCCGGCAGGTTCTCCCCCAAGCGTCCTAGGAGACCGCCGGAGCCCGAAGTGTTTGACTGGCCAGCGTCAGAGTGACCCTGCGCAGCATGCGCCGAGCTTGTGTGGCCTGTGCTGCCCAAAGGTGCTCCCGATCCCGCAGCATTCTTGGAAGACAGACCAGCGTCAGGATAGCCGGTGCCAGCATGGGTACTGCCTGAGTAACCAGTGCCGGAGTGAGTAGCGCCAGCGGGAACAGTTCCAGCATGACCAGTACCAGAATAACCAGAGCCGGAGAGGGCAGTCCCGGTGGGATCAGTTCCAGAATGACTAGTACCGGATTGAATAGTGCCGGAGTGAGTAGTGCCGGAGTGAGAGGTTCCAATAGGACCAGTTCCAGAATGTCCAGTACCAGAATGACCAGTACCAGAATGACCAGTACCAGAATGACCAGTACCGGAGTGAGTAGTACCGGAGGGAGTGGTGCCAGTGGGAACAGTTCCAGAATAACCCGTACCGGAATAGCCGCTTCCAGGTTGGCTGCTACTAGAATATCCAGTGCCGGGCTGCGTAGTGCCAGGGTAACCAGCGCCAGAATGACCCGTGCCAGAGTGACCAGTGCCGGCATGGACAGTGCCCGAATTGCCAGTATCAACATGACCAGTGAGGGGATAGGTACTGCCTGAGTGGCCCGTACCAGTATGAACCGCAGAAGTATGTCCTGTGCCAGTACCGGTGATACCAAGACTAGCAGCATCCGTGCTACCATAGCCAGCACCGGCACGGTTGGTAGCTCCGGCCCCGGAGTAACCAGTACCAGCGTGTGTAGTTCCTGCATTACCCGAGCCGGAATAGCCAGTCCCACTCGTATTACTGCGCGTGCCCGAGTGTCCTGTAGAACTCAAGGTGCTGGCTCCAGCATGGTCAGACCGATCAGTTCCTCTGTTACTAGAACTGACCCCAGTAGCATGGCCACTGGGATTGGCCGAGCTGTGATGGCTGCCTCTGCTCTCATATCCGTGAGCCTGGTGGCCAGCTGTTGCATCAGTTATTCCGTGGACAGTGCCTTCGCTGGCCACTCCACCGGAATATTGGCCTGGCAAATATCCGCTGGCAGATGTTCCATACCCAGAGCCTTGACTTCCGTATGAGGTATCTCTCTGGCCACCTACAACGTGCTCTTTGCTTCCAGTACCAGAACCACTTTCGACTCTGGTACCAGATACACCACGGGTGCCATGCTCATCCAGGCCATGACTTCTTGAGCTTGGCAGATTATGCTCAGGTTCATGACTAGCATACCCACCGGCCGTGGCTACTCCATGCTGAGGGTGCTTTGCGGATTCAAAATTACTGCTAGCTGCACCAACATGCGGGTCCTGAGAAGAATATCCCGGAGAGTGCCCTGAGACACCCCGGGTTGGCGTCACGCCAGCAACAGTATCAGCAGGGTCCTTAGCGATGTAGTGACCCGATCCTTGGCCATGGGAAGATAGTACGTTGGAGTCACCAGGTCTGTCCTGAGCTTCGCTGGAAGTGTACCGGCTTGTCGTACTGCCCCCAGGCTGGTAGCTTGAGCTAGAGGTCTGGCCAGACGTCGGGGCCACATAATCACCAGGACGATACTGAGCAGTAGAACCAGTAGTAGCCCCTGGATGATTTGACTGAGAAGAGTGACCTACCGAAGTTCCGCGTGCCTTATCGATTTCGCTCTTATGGCTGTGAGATGAACCCTCTCCTAAGGAGGTCACTGCAGCACTATGGCCAGCAGTCTCGGATCTGTGCGAGTGAGACGCGCCTGTTCCGGAAGCATAGGCGGCCGTCGCAGGAGCACGGCCAGAAGAATCTTGTCCGAGGGAGGAGCTTTCAGAATACTTGGTCCTCGACTGGTTGAGATCAGCATGGGAATTTGCTCCCGTTCTATCCTCTGCATAGCCTGCGGTATAGTCAGAAGATCGATACGCCGATGACGCGTTGCCAGCAGAAGCACCATGCTCGAGAGTCGAGCCACCAGACCGATTCACCGAGTTGCCGTGGTCCTTAGAGTCAAGAGTACGCACTGTGGCCCCTGAAGCGAGTCCTGAGGCCGCGCCAACGCCAGCACCAGTTGCGGCGCCGCGGTGGTCACCAGAATCGTATACAGGCCCTGACTGACCTCGTCCACCAAGACCAGAACCAGTAGGGGCGCCACTTTGGTGTGTGGCACCTACGTCCTGGGTACGCGAAGCAGGGATCTGCGAAGGCGAGGCACGCGACTTGCCAGAACCTGCACCTGTAGAACCCGTGGTCACAGGAGCTACATCATCAGGCACTCCGGATAGCTGGCCCTCCGAAGCAAAGTGCCTATGACCAGACTGAGCATCTACTCCAGAAGAACGGGTCTCAGAACCTGTAGGCCTGGTTGAAGTCGAAATTCCTTTATCATTTCCATGCGTAGAACCGGCGGCATGGCCGATACTAGAGTGTCCAGAGCCACCTGCTGTATGACCATGCGATCCAGCAGCAGCGGCGCCAAGTGCACCTGCAGCGGCTCCTACGGGTAAACCAGCGCTCCCAGGACTTGTAGAAGATCCAAAAGCCTGGCCATGGCCAGCATGGCTTCTGTTATCGGTCGCATGCGGACCTTGGGCATTACCCGTTGTGGAGCCGTGTTGGTGTCCCGTGTCAAAGGCACCTGCGGCTGCTCCCACAGGCAAACCGGCGCTAGCTGGGCTCGTAGAAGATCCAAAAGCTTGATTGCGGCCATCATTACCCCTATTAGCCGAAGCATGGGATGGTTGCACACTGTCAGGCGCGGCATCGTGCTTATTCGCGGTGCCAAATGCTCCCGCGGCCGCTCCTACGGGCAAGCCAGCAGACGCTGGACTCGTGGAGGATCCGAAAGCAGAGTGATGGCCACCACCACTCCTGTCGCCGGGATTCTGAGAGCTTGCAGTGTGAGAGCCTGAAGTGCCGCCTGCAGTGACATCGCGCTGACTCGTAGCTGAACGCGCGTTGCCAACACCGATAAACTGTTTTTGAGACGCAGTGCCAGAGTTTTCGGACCCAGTAGAGACATACTTGTCTACGGTTGAGCCGGCCACCGCAGGCGTGTAGGCATCTCCCGACGACGAGTATTTGCTGTCAGAATACTCTGACTTGGCAATCGGCAAACCCAGCCTAGCCTCACTGCCATAGTGACCCTCAGAGGGGGTGTCATCTGCGACCGAGGACGGACCGGTGGTACCACGGGTCTTCAAGTCAGAGACGCTGCTCACTGCGTGCCTCTGAGCGTCGTCGGATGTCGTTGCATGGCCATGGGGATTACCCGCGGCAGTATGCTGGCCAGAGGATGTACCAAGACGTCCTGCCCCAGCACCACCATTGCCTGTGCCGGCCGACTGCGAGGAATACTGGCTCGAGGTGGGAACACCACGAGCATCGTAATAGTCAGAGTCATCAACAGTGTCGCGAGGGGCACCAGCTGTCAATGGCGCAGTAGACGTAAGAGGATCCCTAGCTTGCAAAGGCTCTTTAGAAGCGAAGTTATCAGAAGTGCCAACATTGCGAGTTCCAGAGTAGCTTAGATCAGACTCCTTAGTCGTACCAGCAAGACCAGCAACATCGTGCGACCGGGTCGAACTGGGGATACCCGACGTCGAGGTGAGCTTATCGTCAACGTAGCGGTGAGATCCACTATCAAGGTCACGGGTTGTTTGGGCGACGGAAGAGCCCGTGGAACCGATACCGCGGCCAGTGGACTGAGAACCATAACCAGCAGCACCTCCAGCAGCACCACCAGTAGCCGCTGCAGTGCCTAGCGACGAGTGGCCCGTTGCACTATGGCCAATACCACCATGGCCAGAAGCCCCGTGACCAGAAGAGGTCGGCTCATCAATATGACCACGGGGAGACGAAAACTCACTGGAGTTAACACCAACCTGACCCCTGGGTGAAGCAAAAGCGTCTCCTCGGCCGTCTGTCGACCCAAGATCCGGGGTACGCGCGTTGGCGTAGTTCTCTCCACCGATCTGACGAGTGACAATAGTGTCAGGGTCGTGCGAACCGCGAAGCTCACTAGCACCGCGAGTATCAGCGCCGCGAGCATGAGAGTCATTATGCCCGCGGTGTGCCGAGGCAGCGGTAGCGCCGCCGGCTGCACCTGCAATGCCCAATCCTCCAACTATAGGAGCAGTAGCTGAAGATAGGCCACCAGCTGTAGTTCCCGCAGCTTGAGACACAGGTTGCGCGGCTGCAGCAGCACCAGATCCGCCAGAGGCTGCCCTGGAACCCAGGTCAATTGTGGGCTGGTAGTTGTCGGAGGTGACAGCGACACCAGCGTGACCACTGTGACTCAAGGGCTGGCCAGTAGAAGCACCAGAGGCGTGGCCCGCAGTAGGAGCGACACCACCGGTAGGCCGGCCAGCAGCATCCGAAATACTGCGATCGCCATGGTGAGACAGACCAGCTGCGCCTACACCGCTGCCAGCGCCGGCACCAACGGCCGCAGGGCTGAGTGCGCCATGGTCTGGATCCGATGCTGTGGCTCCAGATACTGCACGACTGGGGTTGGCAGAGGGATTAGCAGAAGAGTTCTCGGAGCCAGCAACGCCAGTTCCGGCTCCAGCGCCAACCGCGCCGCCAGTGGCACCGGCGACGATGTCATCCTCAGTAGGAGAATCTGCACCAGTATCATCAAAGTGCTCACTGTTTCCAGTGATGCGGGAGATAGCGGAGTGCCATGCGGTAAGCTCGTCCCAGGACGCAGCACGGAACGTGTATTTGTGAGTCAAAGATAAAGGCTTGGTGGGATCCTTAGCATGAAGCTTGAAGGACAAGTCACTTGAGCCACGATCAGGGAGGGGGCCCAGCTGAGACTCGGGCAAATAGAAGCTGAGCTCAGGCTGAGTATCTTGCAGCGGGCTCTCCGACTTGAACTGATACAAAAAGCCGGCCGGCGTCAGGACGTAGAAACCCGTGGCCCAGGACTTCAGCACCGTAGTCTTGCGCCGGAGCACGCCCTGAATGACGGGCTGGCTGGACTTGTGATTCTGATTGGTAAACGTTACATTCGCAGGATCACGCTGGTAGTTCTCCTCTGGAACAAGGGCATTTTTGTTGATAGACAAAAACTGGTTCCACTCGTTGTCGGGGCCGATCCGGGAGATCTGCTGAGTGATGTTCTCTGAGTTGGCGATATGCGACTTGGAAAACTTGGCCTGGGCAGCATTAAGATTCTCCAAGGCTTGCTGAATGACATGCACAACGTGACGTTCGAGCGAGGCAAATGTATTCTGCACGGACAAAGCGGCCTCGGCCTGCGAGTTCTCCCGGTTCACCTGGTCGGCGATCGAGGCTTCGAGGCGACGGTGCAAAATAAACGGATCGTCCTTGGAGTCAATCTTCGAAGTGCCATACGTGGACGTGAAGCGGCCCAGGCGCTCAATCAGCTTCTGGGTCTGCTCCCGAGACTTCTCCACTTCCTTCAAGCCCTTGCTACCCTGTGACTTGAGAGTCTTGTAGTGCTTCTCAATTTCGGCATTGACATTGTGCAACGGCGCGATCACCGAGCTATCCAAAGTTGCGGCAGTCTGATCGCTCTCGTGCAGTAGCTGGTCTGTGCGGTTCTGCAAGTTGACAATGGCATCGGCAAATCCGCTAGTGCCCTTCTGTAGGTCGGCAGAGACAGCCGTGCCACGGTGCGCGCCTCCGCTGAACTGGGGCGCATCGCTCAAGTGCTTCTTGGACTTTTCCAAATTGCTCGAAATGTCCTTCTGCTGGTTGATCTGCTGCTGAGCGTAGATGGTGAAATAGTTGACAGTGACACGCCAGAGCTTGAGCCGCTCAATTAGCAGCGACGTGGAGTCTGGATGCTCCTGTAGCGCATCAGTCTTGTAATTCTGCAATCCTTTGGTCATTGCAGTTAAAGAGTAGTTGATAAAAAAAAAAGTGCTGTGTGGGGTAAAGATATAGTGGGCCCCCCGGACGCGCTTATATGTAGTCTGTGCATAACGTGATGCATTGGGAGTCGCGGATGGGCTTGCTGCTTGCTTGTTGCTATTGCGGTTTACGATTGATTTTCTGAGTCGAGGGCAGGTGAACGAGCACAATAGATCATTGGTTCCGTATTCACATGAGAATATTGCGCTCGGCTCAGTGCAATTAGATGTGCAACCCTGTTCCGCCTAAATTTACCACACCTGTCAAAGCCAAGTGTGTCCTGCGGCAAGCTCGCCCGCATCGAGCGCATCGTGCGCAATGTGCCTCTGTCAGCTGCAGCGAGATCAGGGCCGGGGCACCTCCCCCCAGGCCGAAATGTGCTAGCGCCCGAGGCCTGGGGGTAAACAGGCCAGCCGTGCGTGTATGTATGTATATGTTCAGGGTTCACGGTCAAGTTACGAATGCTCTTTGTAGCTGGATTGCTCGCAGGCATTTAAATGAGGCGCACTACTGGATTCATAGAGTTATAGGGGCGGTCCCAGAAGCTGGGGAGGTGTGGAGGGCTGGCCATGTTGTATTTCCAGAGCGCTGTGCACGAACGGCGCATCTAACGTGCAAAGCAATTGTGGCCCAGCACCGCAACTCGGCTGCTCGGCTGCTACCCAATTCGGAGGGTTTCTTGTGTGCGTGCCAGCCAAAGCACCCGGGACCCATTTCTGGTAACCATCCTCTGTTAGGCAGCGCACACGCTCTGCACGTGGATCCAGCGGTGACGTTGCGGTGCATGCAGGTCACGCATGCTCGGCTGGCCAGGTGACTTGGCGAGCTGGACTCAAATGGCGATATGCGACTAGCGGCCCGACGCCTCCACTAGCGGATGTTTTTGTTATTTAGCGCGCTCGTGTTGATGGTTCGCTGGGCTCCAACACATTTTGTTGGGGCCAGGCCAGTTGTACTAGTGCGGCCGTTTGTGGCCCAGTCATCTCGCGGCATCCGCAGGGCCACTGCAGGTCCCGTAAATAGATGGCATGTGGCATGCGGGCAGGGTGACAGGCGGGACCCTGCGATGCGATCCCAAAGCAAGCGGACCAGGGGCCCTTGGACGGGCGGGGGCTGCGCAGTCCAACCACAGCTGCTCATCGCAGCGTTGGCAACGCTGCGTGGGCGCTTGGCGCTTCCGGCCGTTACGCACCTGCGATTTGCGACTGGTGCGGCGACTATGCTCTGCGCGAGGAGACAGAAAGGCGGGCCAGATATTTTGTGTCGGACATAATTTTCGTATGCTCGCTCAAATGTTTTTGGCTACCCCGGGCTGTGGGTTGCGGACGGTCACGTGAGCATGTCCAGACGCGCGGCAGAGTGAGCGTCACACGTAGGTAGGTGGCAGGCAAAGCAGGCAGGATAGGAGAGGATCTCAGCGGCACAGCCTGGGCACGCACGACACACAGCAAGGGCCCGGCAAGCAACATTTATTTGGTATTAAAGTGGCCATTAGCAAGAGCATGGAATTCACATAGAAAGAATTCGCTCGAAATTGCCAACGCCGGTTCGTGGAATAAGAGGCGAGTGCTGCTGCCCTGTCGCGCGTGGCGCGCGGCGCCCGCCTGAGCTCAGTGCTCTCCACCGCTTGTTCTACCGACCGAGAGCTGCAACGATATATTTGGCCGGCGTCTTTGGCAGCTACAAACTCGGAGCAGCCCTAGCCCGTGCAGGAGACTGCGTATCTCCACATGTAGCATAGCATTGGATCTGCTAGCAGAAAATGGCTACTTGGCGCCGCACACTCCTTCGCGGGCACGCTGCTAGCTCTCTCGCCGGTCTCTGCCCATCTCCGGCTCCCAAGGGCGCTCAGGGCACGCCGGGCTCCCACGCTCCCAGGCCAAATTGTGGTGCGATGCGCGCTCCCCTGCCCTGGCCTGCGGAGCACTGCCTTGCCCGCAGCAGGCTTGCCCGCAGCAGCTCCTGCCTGGCTGCCCGGTGCGCCCCTCCCCCCTCCCCTTCCCCTTCCCTTCCCCCCTCTCTCACCCAGACCAGTTGTTGTCATCAGTCCCGCAGCAGCCCTTTTTCTTCCTCCTCATTCTCCACATTTAATACAGGGCCCATGGTTACGCCGGACAGCATTCGTAAGAAGTTGGTTATCGTCGGCGACGGTGCATGCGGTAAAACATGCTTGCTGATCGTGTTCAGCAAGGGCACGTTCCCCGAGGTGTACGTGCCCACCGTGTTTGATAACTACGTGAGCGACGTGATGGTCGACGGCAAGCGGATCGCGCTGGCACTGTGGGATACGGCCGGCCAGGAAGACTACGACCGCCTCCGCCCCCTGTCGTACCCAGACACGAACGTGCTGCTCGTGTGTTTTGCCATCGACTCGCCCGACTCGCTGGACAACGTCAAGGAGAAGTGGTACTCGGAGGTCATGCACTACTGCCCGCGGGTGCCCATCATCCTCGTGGGCTGCAAAGTCGATCTCCGGGAGGACCCACGCACTATCGAGATGCTGCGGCGCACCTCGCAGACGCCCGTCACCCACGACGAGGGCAAGACGGTGGCCGAGAAGATCGGCGCCCTCTCCTACTACGAGTGCTCGGCCCGTACCGGCTACGGCGTGCGCGACGTGTTTGAGGCGGCCAGCCGGGCGGCGCTGCTCGACAACAAGTCCGTGCGCAGCCAGAAGAAGCGCAAAAACAAGGAGGGCTCGTCGGAGAAGAGCAAGAAGTGTCTAATTCTGTAGGCTGGAACGCCAGGCGCGGGCCCTCCCGACATGCCCCGCCACGCCCATCTAAAGCGGACGGTTAGCTTTTAAACTACATCATCGTTATATATAGTAATCTCTCTTGGATACACGCCCGCGCTGCGCGGGCGGTGCTTTCGGAGGGCGTGTGCAGGCGCTCGGGGCGGACGCTGTTAAGCGAGGCGCGCGACGCGATAAGCGGATGGGCGCGCGCGAGCGGCGCACTGGCCGATGGCTTCTGTTTTGCCCCCCGAAACCGCTCTATTTCGCGCGCTTGGCCGCCTGCTCGCCGGCCGGGGCTGCGGCGCCGGGGTGCTCGCCCGACCGGGTCTCGCTCTCGCCGGCGTGCCCTCGCCCCTGCTGCTGGGGCTGCTGGGGCTGCTGGAGCTGCTGGGCCTCCGGCAGGGACCGTCGGGAGCCCTGCTGCGCGGCGGCGCCCTGCCGGGCCGCTTGGGCCTGCAGGGCCGCTGCGTTGGCGGCTATGGCCTTTTGGCTGGCGGCGCGGAGCGTGCTGAGCCGCTCGTCAACATCGGACATTGCTGGTGCGCCGGGCCTGGCCCAAAAAGTGTCGAATCCGCGTGTCTGGTGGCTGGCTGGCTTAGGGGCCGGTGACGCTGCGCAGCTGGGCGAGCGGGCCAGCAGGTTGTATCTTCGTCGGGTTACGTCAGGTGACGTGCGATGCGACCACGATGCACCCAGCACTGCGTAAGTGGGCAGGCGCAATTCCACAGAGGGTACGAGTGCAGCACGTTTTGCGCATTTTGGCACAATTTGCTACAAGTTGGCACGCTTTGTCAAGCTGGGCCGCTCGACCGGGCACGAAGCCGCGGGCTGCCGCGGGCTGCGGCGGGCGAGCGGGCGAGCGCCCCGCGCAGTTAGCCAGCTGCTGTCCTGCTGCACGGGGCCGGCGAGGCGAGGGAGAGCGGCTGCGCGCGGCACGTGCCTGCCGTCTGTGGCCCACGCGCGCGGCCGGATCATGCACCAGCGGTCCCAGCCTGCCGACCCGGTGCCATGGCGTCGAAAGTTTCAGTGCTGCGCGACGACGAGTCCAGCTCCAATTACCTGCACGTCCCGGGGCCGAGCCCCGAGGCGCCGATGCTTTTTCTCATCCCGGGCAACCCGGGGCTGTGCGAGTACTACGCAGACTTCTTGGCCGAGCTCAAGGCACGGCTGCCGGGCTTCGAGCTCGCCGCACTGTCGTACCGGGGCTACGACCTGGCCGGCCCCGAGGGCGCCTTCTGGACCGACGCGCCCGCGTACACGCTCAAAGACCAGGCAAGCCACATGGCGGAGTTTGTGCGTAAGATCGCCGCGCGGTCGGGCGCGGCCAAGCGGGATGTCTACCTCATGGGCCACTCGCTCGGGGCCTACCTGAGCCAGCGGGTCGTGCTGCAGCTGAAGCGGGCGGCGCCGCAGGTGCGCGTGCGCTTTGTGGGCCTGCTGATGCCAGCTATCTACGACCTGGCCGGCTCCGAGCGCGGCGAGAAGGTCCTGAACCTGCTTGGGCTGGGCGTGGGCTCGGCGTTCTTCAGCTGGCTGCTCTGGATCCTGTACTTGGTGATGCCGATGTGGCTACAGGTGCGCCTGGTGCGCCGGGCGCTGCCCGAGGGCGTATCGGCGTTGGCCCTCGACTCATCGCTCAAGCTCGTGCGCCGGCCCTTGATCGGCTTCCAGATCGGCGTGCACACGATCGAGGAGCTGGCAAACATCGGCAAGATTGTCGAGCCGGCAGACATCGTCGGGTTCTGGGGCGGGCCGCACGAGATCTGGGGGTTCTATGCCCAGAAGGATCACTGGATTGACGAAAGTGCGCGCAAGGCCGTGTTTGACGAGCTGGCTCACAAGCCGCACATTACGTTTGAGATTGCCAAGGAGCCCGACCTCGCCCATTCGTTTTGCCTGCTGCAGAGCGCCATAGTTGCGGACTACACCGCCAAGCAGATCCTTAAACTGGATGCCTGAGTCGAACCCGGCAAGCCGTAGTACTTGAGTTTGGTTCTTAATATTCGGATAGAGCGAAATATGCATCGGCTGCCGCGAGCCTGCAGCTTCAGCTGGTAACGGCTACCTGTTGGGAGCTGGTTAAAACAGGCAACAAATGCCGACATAAACCGGTGAATGCCGATTAATCACAGTAAATCATATACTTTAAGAAAATGCGATTTCTATTTCTTTTTTTTCTTTTGTTTTACTTTTTACTTTCGAGGCTCACTAAAGATCGAAAGCAGCCTGCTACTCTATCTATCTATCCATACGTGCCGAGACCAACCCCCCACCCCCACCCGCGACCGGAGCCTGCGTGGCCAGCCCTTTACATAACCCGTGGCCGAGCATTTCCCGAGGAGCCTGGCTGGATCAGCAAACTCAGGCACAAGCAAGCCCTATCCTTGTCCTGTAGTTGGCCTACTGGGGCAGTCGTAAAGAGCCGCAGCAGCAAGCCCGCCAACGCTGGAGTTAGTTTTCTCTTTTGTTAATCCCACATCTCCTCGCCATTCCCTCTTCGCGCACGCGCTTTAGCTGGCCGCCATGTACCAGGCCATGCTCCAGGAGCTGATGGCCGAGCAGATATCGCAGAGGTGCCTGATATCCAATCTCTACGGAGAGCTGATGCGGGTCACGCCGCCCAACAAGGCCATTGTTGGCGCAGCCCACGAGTGGGGGCTCACCCACATCGAAACGCTGGTCACCGACCTGGTCACCAACATCCCCGAGCAACAGCCGCTCAAGAACATATACTCGGAGCAAATTCTCATGGCCGGCGCTGACCCGGCCGAGCTCACGCAGATCGTTGCCGGGCTCGTCGAGGCGCTGCACCAGCACAAGACCATCAGCACGCGCATCGAACAGTTCGGCAAAGGTGTGGCCTGAGCGCGCGGGCCCCTTCGATTTGAGCGTCGCGGGTAGCGGGCTGCCTGCGCGCCACGGTCTGTATACTGCGCGGCTTCGGCAAGATAGATGCATATAAATAAAAGATATAAACCTATTTTATCGCCACAAAAGGCAAAAGGGTACAGCAGTTGTGAAGGGCGCGGGGGCTGCAGCTACAATGATTCATTGCATGCCGGTTACTCGGAGCGGCTCCGAGGCAAGTCGCTGCGGGCCCACACAGGATCCTTGGACCAGTCCACAGAGTCGAGATCCACGCCCAGAAAGTCGGCCATGTACTCGGCAAACGCCGTGTTCTCGTTGCCGCCTCGCACCGAGTCAAGCCGCGCGCCGTTCTTGGCGTGGCCGTACACATTGACGTCGACGGCCGAGTGGCCGTGCGTGGCCCACCCGATTTGGGCAGAGAGCGACAGCAGCTGGGCCAGCACGTTCTGGGCGTTGCTCCGGTGCTTGAGCACGAGCCCCACATATCTATCATGCACGTCGGCAAGGTTTAGGCCCTCGGGGCCAAGAATGTAGTGCCGCACAAACTCCTCCAGCTCTTTCTCTCCATGCGAGCCCGAGCTTCGGGGTTTGAAGCGTCGCAGCCGGTGCGCCAGGAACTCGGTCGAGTGCGTGGCATTGGCCAGAACCTCGGGCAGCCACAGGTAGTCCGGGTAGTTGGCCGTGATCTGACGGGCTGTCGACAGCCCGCCCGTTTCGTGGTCCGACGTGGACACCACAATGGTTTCAGTGTCGGAGCGGTCAACGAAGTTTGCCACCGCCTTCCACGCCTCGTTATACGCGAGCACTTCGCGCACCTGCGCCCCAGGGTCGTTCTGGTGGCCCGCATGGTCTATGCGCGAGCCCTCTACCAGTAGGAAAAAGCCATGGTCCGAGTTAGCCGTAGCCCGTTCCAAAGCGACCAACGCGGTGTTCACCGTCTCTACCAAGCTTGGGTACTCCTCATCTAGGCGGTCGAGCTCGTACGGGATATCGCCCGGGGCCAGCAGCGCCATCAGTGGCAGCGACACGTTCGTGCCGCCCTGCAGGCTGTCCCAGCCCTGGCGGTTCTCGACGTAGGTCCACCCGTCGTCCAGAGCGTGGTCCACGAGGTTGCGCTTGTCCGCGCGACAGCCGCCGTGCGAGCGGGGCACGAAGTGGCAGCGACCGCCGCCGATCAGCAGGTCGGCGGGCGGGTACTCGAGCGGGTGGCCGTCGCCGAGCAGCTGCTCGGCAATAAAGTCTTCCTCGGAGCGGAAGTCCGCATGGGCCGCGAACGACGCCGGGGTCGCGTCGGTGATGCGGGTGGTGACAACCATGCCCGTGGTGTAGCCGGCCAGCTTGGCTGCCTCCAGCACGGTGCCGCAGTACTCGCCGCCCGGGTGCACGCCAATGGCGCCATTGTACGTCTTGATGCCGCAGGAAAACGCCGTGGCGCCCGCGGCGCTATCGGTGACCAGCGAGTCGTACGAGCGTGTGCGCGAGTTGCCGATAAAGGCGTCATCCAGAGCCATCGTCCAGCTGGGCTCAAGCCGCGCGGTGTACTGGTGAAAGCTGCGGGCCATTGACAGCGACGCGGGGCCCATGCCATCGCTCACCATGAAGATGAGGTTTTTCTTGGCCGGCTTACCCGGGTGCCAACCCCAGAGCGCCGAGGCGAGCCCGGCGGGCGCCAGGCCGGCCAGCTCGAGCCGCGGACGGCCCAGGGCCAGGAAGGCGGCCAGCCCCGAAGCCAGAATTGCCCATGCCAAAAGAACGTGGGGGTAGGAGTCGCGGAGACTCATAGCAGCTCGGGCACAGGTTCAGAAAGCGTCTGGCGTAGGTGAGGGGGAGCCAGCAGCCAGCGGTATGGCCCTAGTTAGTCACACGGAACAGGTACGCTGTCGATAACAGAGGGCGGCTGCGAGGCTGGGCACGTGGAGCAGAGGGGGGAAGGCGTGCGCGTACCGGGCGCGGTCGCGGGCGCGGAAACACTGAAAACGAGGCG
>JAKTUW010000149.1:0-11831 GCA_030556915.1 Wickerhamiella qilinensis
CGGACGAGCGCGCCGCCGCGCGCGGCGTCCGTGGCGCCGGCTGCGCTCAGAAAGAACCCCGGGTCGCCCGCGACGTCGAGCAGCGTGCGGTCCTCGGCCAGGCGGCGGTGCTGCGCCTCGAGGCGCGCGCGCAGCTTGTCCTTGACCAGCACCAGCATCTGGTCGTACTCGGCCGTGGCGGCGGCCACGTCCTTCTGGTACTGCTGCTCGGCCTGCTCGGTCTGGTAGCGCTCCCACAGGTACAGCTCGGCCAGCCGGCTGTCGCGCAGCTCCTCGAGGTCGGCGAGCTTGTCGACAAACGCCGGGTTGTTGCCCATGTGCAGGGCGTACAGCTGGAGCTGCAGCGCGTGCAGCATGTCGGAGTAGTGCACGTCGCGCTCGGACGCAAACGACTCGTTGAGCTGCCGCAGCCGCCGCCCGATGTTCTGCACGCGCTTGTCGCGCTTGCTCACGGGGTACTCGTCCATGGCGGGAACAGTGAAAAAGCGGAGGGTTCCAAAGGTCGGGCTCACTACTCCCAGCCCTCGATCTGCACGGACGGCTGTTCCTTGGCCTGGCCTGCCTGCCTGCCTGCCTGCCTCGCCATATGTAAAGAGCCCCGAAAGTACTAAGCCTTGCCCATTTTCTTGGTCAGCTGCCTTGCAACCCCGCGGTTGAACTCTGCTTGCACGCGGAATACGCTATCACAGGCACGTATGCTCCTTGCCTCCGCGCTCCTTTCCTACACAATGCGAGCATTCCCCTTCACGGTGGTCACTTGCTCTTTAGTGTCTCTTGTTCTCCGCGCGTTTACAGTCATTGGCTTTTGTGTACTCCGAGGATTAGGCGCCGAGCGCCCCAACTACACCTACCTACACCTACCTACACCTACCTACACCTACCTACACCTACCTACACCTACCTACACCTACCTACACCTACCTACACCTACCTACACCTACCTCCCCCTTTGCATCTGCTGCAGCCCCTGCCCTGCCTCCCAGCGCAGGCATAGCAGCCACTCACTCACAGCGCTTGCTGCTGCCTGCGCCGGCGAGGGCCTCCGTCTCGCTAAGGCCACCACCCTCCTGGCTTCGTGGCTTACCCATCCGTCTGCCCTGCCTGTAACGAGTAGACTCGCCAGAGGTTGCCAGCTTTGCGCCGCCCCGCTCGTGTCTATTCTACTGCTCCTGGCGGTCGGCGATTGCGCGCTTCCAACAACCGGCCTCTTTTTGCCGTGCCAGTCAAGGCATTGATAGGCCTCTGCTGGTTCTCGGATCCGAGCGTCCCGTGTCGCTTGTCTGCCGCGGGCGCTTCCCCGCGCTCCTCTGCTCCCACCGCAGACACCCGCAGACACCCCCAGACACCCAGCCCCTGGCGGCGTCCCCAGCCCACACAGCCCGCAGCCAGCGCACAGTGCACGGCTCCCCAGCTAACCGCTCGCTTACTGCCCACCACTGCACACACCCTGGGGCCCGCCCACTACCCTGCCCACTAGATAACTGACAACTGACTACTGACTGACAGACTCTGAGATCTAGGGGGCCGCAGGGGCACACGCAGACACACACACATACTCACCAAAGCTCCACCGTTCACAGCCGCGTGTCGAGCCGCACCTCCTCCTGACTTGCCGGTTGCGACGCACCGCTCCTTTGCCGCAGCAGCCGCAATGAACCACCCTCCCCACCCCAGTCGCGAGTCGGCCGACGTGGACGCCATCGTGCAGAGCTTTGTCGCCGACGACCTGGCCTCGCTCGAGACGGCCGGCGAGCACACCGACTCGATCGAGCTGTCGGCCAAGTATCTCAAGGACCCGACGGCACCGGGGCCGCCAGGCCGGCCAGGCGGCCCGGGCTCCGCGCGCACGGGCCCCCCGCTAGCCGGCGCTGCCGGCGGGCGACAGCCGCCCGCCCGCATGGCCAGCCCGTACTCGGCCCCGTCGCAGTCCCAGTCGCCGTCCCAGGCACACCCGCACCAGCCCGGCAGCTCGTTTGCCGGGTCGTACGCGGGCTCGGCGCCGTCGCACGCCGACTCGCACCGCGACTCGCGGTCCGGCTCGCTGGCCGGGTCGATCTCGGGCGAGTCGGCCCACGCCCACACGCCGCCGCTGGATGGCTCCGCGGGCTCCGCGGGCTCCGGCGGCCGCAAGGCGTCGCTGGGCACGCTGGGCAGCCGCGTGCGCAACTTTGGCAAGCGCATTTCGAACAAAAAGGCGTAGTCCCGCCCGTGGACTGCGAGGTACATGGACCCGCGCTCTCTACGCGGACAGCCCTGTAACACGTAGCATGTACTTTTACAACTGTTTATTTCTGTTTCTTCCTGCTCTGCCTAGTGCTTTACGCCCTCTTGTCCCAGGATTCGTACCTATTTTGTAGCATTTTGCACATATCTTGCAAACGCCCGCCCGGGCTCACGCCTGCCCCCTGTACGTTTTGCCTAGAGTGCACTGTAGAAGCCGGCACGGATTATAACTTTTAGAAACCTACAAGATCCCCCGGGTCAATGGCGAACTTGACCGGGCCGAGGATGCAAAATTCGCAAAACTCAACAAAACTCTGCCGCATAGTGTGCAAACCTACAAAACTACAGAACCCGTGCGGCAGCTTAATGTGTGGCAGTTTCAAAGAACATCCCCACAGCGCCGCGCCCCCGTTGGAGGACGGCAGAAGATATACTCTGCAAACCGCTACGTCGCTATACGGGAGTCGTTTACCGCCCGGGCCGTGGCAATATTCTTCTTCTTTTGCAAAGCAAGAGAGAAAAAAATCCAGCCCACGCGGAGATAAAGTCCCTAAGGAAGGGAGAAAACTCAGCTGGGCCAGGAAGTAGCCGCAGCCTGCGCTGCGCTGGGAGCAGCGGGCACGTCGCGCTAACGCAGCAGATCGGCGGGCCCGGCCCTGCTGCGAGCGGCAGGCATATTTCTGCGACGGGTCGCACGAGCGAGAGCTGAAACCTGCCAAGACCTCAATCAAAAAGATGTAGTTCTAACATATATGTAAAATATCACTGGTAGGCCGCGGGCTTGGCCGTCTAAACGTACGCGGCCACCTGCTCGTCCTCCCACTTCCACAGCTCGCCGCCGCGCTTGGGGTCGACGGAGGCCTCGACAACGTCGCGGCGGGCCTCGCCAATCACGCCGTAGGGCTTGATGTACGCGTCCTGGTTCTTGGAAGTCGTCAGCTGCGGGCTCAACGCGGCAAACAGCGTGGTGTAGGCGCCGTGCTTGGACGGCGACAGCAGCCGGTACAGCAGCTTGTGCAAAATGGGCCACTCGTGGAGCAGATTGCTCTGGATCAGGCCCGGGTGCAGCGCCACGCTGACCACGTTGGCGTCCGGGTGGTGCTGCGTCCACTGGTACGTCTCGATAATGTTGACCGCCTTGGACACGCCGTAGCTCTCGACGGTGAAGATGCCCGTGTAGCTCGGGTCCTTCCAGTACACGCCGCCGGGGAAGGGCGACTGCAGGTGCGCGAGCGACGACGTCCACACGAGGCGGCCCGGCAACGCCGAGGTCTGCGCGGTGCGCAAGAACAGCGGGTCGAGCAGCTTCTGCAGCAGGTGCGGGCCGAGGTTGTTGGTGGCGAGCTGCAGCTCGTAGCCCTGCTTGGAGCGCCGGCTCGACGGCGTGAACATGACGCCGGCGTTGTGGATGATGCCGTGCAGCGCCTTCTCCGCGGCCAAAAACTTGGCCACGCCGGGCTTGATGCTGGCCAGGTCGCTCATGTCGACGACAAAGTACTCCACCCGCGCGCCGGGCACGTTGCGGCGGACTTTCGCGACCGCCGCCTCGAGCCGCTCGACGTTGCGCGAGCCCAGCCACACCTTGGCGCCCTGCCGCGCCAGCAGCTCGACCACCTCGTAGCCAATGCCCGAGTTGCCGCCGGTCACAATCCACACCTGGCCGGTCAGGTCAGGGTAATCCTTCTCGGTGAACGACGCCTTGAACGGCCGCACCAGTTCCCTGGTGAGCTCGACGGTGGCAGTAAACTGCGAGGTTACTCGCGACCAAATATACGCCATTGTTTGCGGGTTTAGCGACTTTTGCTGGCGAGTGGGAGGTTGGCAAGATCAAGTTCCGGCACCGGCAGCGTAGCAGCAGCCCGCGGCCGGAAGCGGACGCAAGCCTCCGGGGCAGGGTTGGGGCACGCCTCCGGGCATCGCGTGTATATCGCAATGATTACTAAGCTATGACTTGCTCATACGTGCTAGCCTCGTGCTCTGATTCCGCTACTGGCTTGGCGCTACGGCAACGTACGCCAGCCGCCCCAAGAAATGTCCCCAATATCGCATTTGTGATTCGGCTAACAAGTACTTAAAACAGCTACTCATTCCATAGTCTTTAACCTCCTACCTCCTCTCTACTTGTACACCCCTTGAAGAACTTCTCTAAGTCTACTTGCCCGTTTATCTGAGAGCTGGGAGGACATCCAATTACAGAATAATTATTCTGTAGGATTTATATCCTACGAGTAGTTGTTTGACCGTTAGCCGCAGCCGTAACCTCTTGTAACCCGCTGCATTCCTTTCTACCCCTTTCTTTCTCCACTGCCTTTCCTTCCTAGCCGTCATGTCTAGAGCTCTTAGTGACCGGCTTGACTCTGACCGCGAAGAAAAAGCCCAGTACCGCGCTTCTGTCGACCAACGCTTCATGTACCTGGCCGATGACATGAAGGACGTCAAATCCAACTTGGCCAATGACATGAAGGAGCTCAAGTCCACCTTGTCCGGTGACATGAGGGACCTAAAGCTCTTCCTGAAGTCCAGCGTTGAGGAATCCTTCTCTGAGCTAGCCAAGGATATTATGCCCCAGGTAGCTGCCATGGTTTCGTCGGGCTCCTCGACCACCCCTCCTGATACTTCCCCGCGAGTCTCTGCCAAGTCTCCTAAGGCCCAGTCCTCCGGAACTACTCCGATCTCGCCTCAGGACGCTCGCGTTCAGCCCCCTCCCACTCGTTTCCCTGTCTCCCCGTCTAGCTCTTTCGCTACTCCCACGGCGTCGCGTCCCTTTCAAGGCCGCGATACCTTCTTGCCTGGTCGTCAAGATCTGCACTCCAGCTTGATCGACTCCGGAGAAGCTTACGCTGAATCTGAGGTTCACAAGTCCCTTAGTTTCATGAAGAGTTCCGACGCCCGTAAGGCTATCCCTAATGTGGTGTTAGCTCCATTTCCCCTGCCTACGGGAAACACGAGCTCAATGCGCTCTACCGACATCAAGGAGGCTCTCTCCCCCTTGGAGTCGTGCTTCCCACAGATCACGGTCCAAGCCCTTATCGACGGAAAATGGCCTGATGTTCCCAATGCAATTGCACAGGTCCAGAACATCCTGCGCACCGCCAATCTTCCATATGATAAATGGCTCCCGGCCATTCAGCCTCACTTTGGTCCCAGGCTGAATGCTCTCCTGAGCGATATGTCTACGCGTTACGATCGCGAATTCTCATATGGAGTCTTCATACGACGCTTCCTTGGCGCGATCGAATACAAGGCCTATCCATGCATGTGCTTCCAAGCCCTTTTGCGCCTCAAACCGTTCCCTGGACAGTCCATTCCGGATTTCTTTGTTCGCGTGACATTGTTGAGTGGCGCTCTTGACGACATCAGCCACCTCTCGGTGATGTCCCAAATCTCGGATAATGTCCAAGAGGCCCTTGCTCCTGATGGAGACGCCCGCGACAACTTCCTCACCGTATGGCGTAGCCACGCCCCTGGCAACGATCTGACCCGCGACGAGTACGCTTTCTTCGTCGCAGAGATTGGCAAGCAGTTCGCTAACCAACGGGTCCAACCGAGCGTACCGCCGATCACTCCCATGATCTCCGCTCAGGCGTTCCACCAGGGCTCCTCCTACCAGTCCCGCGCCGTCTTGCCTCGCCGTGGCTCTCGGCGAAGGCGTTGGGATGGCCGGAAAAGCTCCAGATTCAGATCCAGGCCGATCGACTTTGTGAACGGCTTCACGGAACATGAGGTGAGCCAAATCCTTGCATTCGCCAATAGCACGGCCGCATGCTGCCGAGCTTTCCACGCGCTGGCGCGTGGCCAGCCCATCAAGTCCCCGCTATTGGGCTGATCCAGCAGCCGCAGCGGCAGCCAATGGAGACACACCGTGTCACGGCAAGTTGACTACTGGACACGGGACACTCCATCCGGTTATTTTGAGCTTACACGCATTCGTATACATGCGCTGCTGCACTCTTGGTCAAGCCGAGAGCTGTCGATTGGCGTGCATCTCGCATAGTCTCTGAGCTGAAGCTCACGTGCTGGTGTCTGTACTGTAGCAGAGCGACCGGTCGGCCATGATGCTAAAGCACTCATCACATCGTCGCAGTACATCATTGCACCAATTGAGGCTCATGCTAATGTCTATTTGAGCAGCCATTATAATCATGGCCTAGTTTATTGTTTTTGTTTGTTTTTTTTTTTACCATTTTCAGTGCGTACGCGACATAGGAGCCGGAAAGCCAAGGGAGAGGTTAGGGCTGATCCAGCAGCCCCTCGCTGGGAGCCGACGCAGCATGGCCAGCTAACTACTCAGCAGCGGAGGAGGCTGCCATATAGCAGGCTCCAGACACATCGCAACCCGACAGATGTGCAAGTTCCGCCAGCAGCTCGCGGAAGGGCGGCCCTTTGTGCTGGACGGGGCATCTGGAACGTTCCTCGAGCAGCGCGGCGTGCGGCCGCACCCGAAACTGTGGGCCTCTATAGCACTTATCGATAACCCTGTAGCCGTACAAGCCATGCACGAGGAGTATTTTGCCGCCGGAGCCACCATCGCCACCACGGTGACGTACCAGGCCAGCGTGCCGGCGCTCGCTCGCGTCGTGGGCCCCGAGCGCGCCAGCCAGGTGTTGACGAACGCTGTTCTTCTGGCCCGCAGGGCTGCCGTCGCCGCCGCTGCAGCTGCTGCTGCACGCCCGCGTGGGCCAGCCAGCCCGCCAGGGCCGCCTGGAAACCAGAGCACTGCCCCGGATCTGTACGTGGCCGCAAGCATTGGGCCCTACGGTGCTTTTCTCGCCGGTGGTCAGGAGTATACGGGCCGGTACGGCGAAGTTTCCGCGCCCGACCTGCTGCAGCATCACAGACCCACCGTCCAGGCGCTGCTGGCCGGTCAACCGGATCTGCTGCTGTTGGAAACCATGCCCAATCTCCTCGAGCTCCAGGTTCTGCTACAGATTCTGCGCGAGTTGGACGTTCGCATTCCCGTTGTGCTGTCCCTGAGCGTCAAGCGTAGCGACCATTCGGCCCCGGGCCACGCGTCCGTTAGCCTGGCCGACGGATCAAGCCTGGAGGCAATACACAGCGTGGTACAGGCTGCACGCGACGCAGCTAGCAACTCTGCAGCCGTCGTGGACGCCATCGGCGCAAACTGCTTTGCAGTTCGTGAAACCGTGCCGATTATACAGGCGCTGAAAACCTTGGGCCTGCCCGTGGCCATATACCCGAACTCGGGCGAGTCGTACGACGCACACGCAGGCCGCTGGAACAACGATTCAGACAGCCGGGCCGCCTGGGATCCTGTAACTTGGCAGGCAATAGGCGCACAGATAATCGGCGGGTGCTGCCGGACGGGCCCAGCCGAGACGGCCTGCGTGGCCCGCGCGCTGCGGGCTCGGACCTTGGCGCGCCCAGTCTAGCACGTTCGTACTGGCATCTGTCAGTCTATTAAAGCCCGCATCTCCGAGCACTGCCCGCCCCGCGCCATCCTGGTGGGCGAACCTGCTCCGATTCCGCCCCTTGTGTTGCAGCGGCCCCGCTGGTCGCCATTTACAGGGCGCCAGGAGGACGCCAGAGGGCCATAGTCGTCAAAGCATGCCTGGCCGGAACCTCAGTTCTCTCATGTACTTGGCAGGCACCGTACAGCAATTAATCCGTAATGTTACTATGTTTTTGTGCCAGGGGGATGCGTGCCAAGAGCCGCCAACGTGGGAATTGCATGTACCGGCCGGCAGGCCAAGCATAGTCCGGGGTAAACGAGCAAGCCCACCGCGACGGCGAGTTCGGTAGAACATCCGCCATGTTTGCTACTTATTTAAATTTTTGCGGCTGCTGCTGGCGGACCGAGACTGCGGCGCAGTTCAATACAAGGCCGCCGTACTCGCGCACGAGCGCTTATGCCAGGCCTGCCCGCGAGCCCTTCGCGGTGCAGCAGATCAACGCTGCAGCCCATCTGCGGGGTGCTGCACGTTATCGGCGGCCCAGAGCGCCGCGTCCACTGAGAAGCTTAGATGGCAGCCGCGTGGAAGATGCAAATTGGATGAATGCAGCAATTCGCAGCGAACTCATTGATCCCCCAGCGCTTCAAACATGGATCGCCGCGATCTGCATGGCTGAGAAATATGCCCCTTATCTCAGCTGCGCAACGGTGTGCATTGGCGCCCTCTTATCAGGGTCCCGTGGGGAGCCACGTGCGAACCCTAGACTCGCGGCGGCCAGGGATGGTGATAGCAAAGCCGCGCTCAGGCACCCAGCTGGCATGGGTGGAGCCCGCGGCCACGCTGATGGCCGCGAACACTGTACACAGACACAACGTCGAGCGGGCCCTGCACGTTAATGCAGCTCGCCAGCGCTCGCACAGCCATCGCGCGTGGTAGGCCACCCGACGAGAATAGCCTGAACGGCCCTCCAGAGTGGCCTCGGAAACGTGCATGGCGCTGCAGATCGGCCTGCAGCCTGGCGACCTGCGACCTGCGAGGGCACAGGCCAGTCGTAGTCAGCGGGCCCAAATGGGCAGCACGGGCGCCAACCTTGCAATCAGCTGGGGGCTGCACTTGCGCCGGCTGCGCCACTGGAGGAAAGCGCAGGCGACACGAAGCACTACCTACCGGGACGTACGGCCACTGCACCCAAAAGAATAGCCCGAGAGCGTTGAAAATCTTTGCAGCGCAATTGGTTCTGGGAAACCCCTCGAAAAATTTTTCAAACCGCCCGTACGTCAACCTGCATGCCGCTAACTTGGCTCCCATGTCACACGTGGGCAGCCCCCACGCGAAGTCGTCCCAGCTCAGCTGCAGGAAGCGGCACCACGTGGGCCCAACGGCGCCTTGTGATTAGCCAGGCACGCTCGGTCAGGAAGCACGCTTTGCAGGCCGTCCTGCACGGTCTATGCACTTAGGCGGGAGTCAGAAAAAATCGGTCTCCTTGCCGCACAAGTATATAGAGTGGGCGGTTCGCAGACAGGGAGATTCCTTAGCGACTAGTTGCCCGACCCTCTACCAAAGAAAGAAGAAGACTCATGTCGTCCTCTGGTCCCCAGTACCACCACCGCCACGGGCCCCCCGCGGGTATCATCCCCGTGCCCGGCGGCCCCGAGGAGTACGAGACCGTCAATGGCCGTCTCGTCGACAACGACACCTACGGCCAGATCCCCGTCGACAAGGACGAGCGCGCCATCTTCGCCTACCTGCTGCAGCCGTCTGATTCGTACACGCCTGACGGCACCTACTGGGCCGACCTGCCTCTCGGCCAGCGCGTGGCCTTCACGTCGCGCGTCGAGCTTGGCGAGGCCAAGCGCGAGTTTGGCGAGTTCCTCAAGATGCTGAAGCGCGACCCCTTGTCGCCCTTGGCCTGGTACTTCCGCAATGCCGTGCTCCCCGGCGCCGGTCTGCTCCTGGAGGGTTACGTGCTGTTCTCAGTAGGTAACATCTCCAATCTGTTCTCGAACGTGTGGCCCAAATGTTGGGGCGACAAGCCCACCGAGTGCGACGTCCAGTGGACGCGCTCGGTCACCTACATGGAGATCATTGGTATTATGGTCGGTATGGTTCTGGTCGGTCTGCTTGGTGACGGCATTGGCCGCCGCTGGGGCTTGATCCAGGACGCGGTTATTATGTTTATCGGTCTTCTTATGCTTACGGCCATGTGGGGCAAAGACCACAATGGCTGGGTGATCTGCTACGCCTGGTCGCTGTTCTTCTACTCGATCGGTGTGGGTGGTGAATACCCCATGACTGCCACATCCGGTATGGAGAAGTCGAATTTCAACAAGGTGTCGTCCGCCGGCGACCGTTTGCACCGTGGCCGCAAGGTTACCATGGCCTTCCTGATGCAGGGATGGGGCCAGCTGCTCAACCAGGGCTTGCTGATCATTCTGCTGATTATTTTCCACCACGGCTCGCTCAAGCCCGACCCCCACACGCACAAGTACTCTGCCGTCGCCGTCCAGTGGACTTTCCGCGTGTCCTTTGCCATCCCCGCCCTTGGCACTCTGTGGCTCGCCTACTTCCGTACCTACAAGATGCACAACGTGTCGTCCACTCTGGAGAAGGAGAAGAAGAAGGCCAAGGTCACTGGTTACGACTGGAACTCGCTGAAATTGGTTATGACATTCTTTGGCGCCCGTCTTTTTGCTACCTGCGCTGCGTGGTTCTGCAACGACGTGTTCTTTTATGGTAACAAGCTGTTCCAGGGTGCTTTCATCAAGGTCATCCTCACTCCCGATGAGGTGAAGCAGACTGGTGTCATGATGACCTGGCTGTACAACCTGATCAACATTGGTTGCTCCATGGCCGGTTACTACCTGGCTTCGTTCACCATCGACACGCGTCTGTATGGCCGTAACTGGATGATGCAGGTTGGCTTCCTGATGTGCTTTATTCTGTTTGTTGTGCCCGCCTTCCACCTGGAACACTACCAGAAGAAGGAGCACATCCATGAGTTCCAGACCATGTACTTTTTGTCGTCGTTCTTTAACCAGTTTGGCCCCAACGCTGTGACCTTCCTGGTGGCTGCTGAGGTCTTCCCCACCTCGGTGCGCGCCTCGGCCCACGGCTTCTCCGCCGCCTGGGGTAAGGCCGGTGCTCTGTTGGCCTCGGTGCTCTACAACTACATCACCACGCAGCAGCGCTTCTACGTTGTGCCATGGTTCGGTCTGGGTGGTATGCTTGCCACTCTGCTGTTCCTGCCCGACGTGACCGGCCTGGATCTCCGTGAGCTGGACCGCTGGTGGCAGTACGTTATCCAGGGCCGCGCCCACGAGTACCACGGCGTGGCCATCAACCCCCGCCATTTGTCGTGGTGGGAGCGCTGGCGGGGCGTTGGCAAGAACTACAACCCCGAGCTGGACTACAAGCAGCGCGTCGAGTCGATGCGTGCCGACTGGGAAAACAAGCAGCGGTCCAAGCTGGAGGAGCTGCCTGCCGATGCCGACGCCGACGACTTCAACCACGACGTGCACAACTACTTTGTGCGCACTTCGCCCATGATCTCCCCCGACATCAAGGAGAAAAACGGCGGCACCGGCGAGGTTCTCGAGCTGCCCTCTGCTCACTCGCCCTCCGATATTTCGGACAACTCCAAGTGAACATGATGCACGTTTGAAGAGGTGGCCGGGTTGCTCTTTATATTTTTTTTATCCTCCCTTATCCCCTTTCACGTTCCCCCCTTTTCACATTTAATTCATATATATAATATTAGCTCTCGCTAAGCCCGTGTACCTTTCTATTCTTTTGGACTCTACCTCTACTTTATACATTTGTGTGCTTTTCGTTATCTCTTTCTTTTTGTCTTCGCTTTTCGTTCCTTCGTTCTTCGTTCCTTCGTTCCTTCTTCTTGCCCGTGCGTTGAGCTCGCTCAGCGTCTGCTTTGAATCTGAAGCGGGGGAGAGGGACCTACCTGTCCCGAGGGCGTCAGCTAAGCATGGAGGACGCCTACGACGTGCTGGCGGCCGCGCGTGTGGCGCAGCCCACGCGGGGCTTCGTCAACTCGCTGGCAGTGGACAGCCACGAGCGGCGCTTCCTGCTGTCGGGCCACGCCGACTCGAGCATGGCGGTGTGGAGCATCGACGACCTCGAGGCGGCGGCCGACATGGCCGCGGCCGACACGGGCGCGGCCGACACGGGCGCAGGCGAGGCGGG
>JAKTUW010000150.1:0-11449 GCA_030556915.1 Wickerhamiella qilinensis
CGCCTGGACGCGCGGCTTCGGGGCGCGGGCGCGGGCGCGGGCGCCGAGGATGAGGCTGCAGCGCTGCTGGCCGCTGCCGCCGCCGAGCTGCAGGCCTTCCAGGACCGCGCCACCGCCAACAAGTGGGGCCCGCTCGTCGTGGCCATCGGGCACGAGCGCGAGCTCGTGCGCAGCGCGGCGGACGCCGTGGCCGCGGCGGCAGCGGCGGCGAGCCCATCAAACCACGGATCTGCATGAAAATAGTGTTCGTCTAATAAATTATCTACAAGGGCTCAAGTGCGCGAGCTCGCGTGCGCCGTAGCGCGTGCACCGTCATGCCTACGCCTAGTAATCGTCCTCCTGCTTGACCAGCCCCCGCGCCAGCCGGACCAGGTCCGGCGGGAAGCCCAACGACACCGACGCTGCCGTCCGCCGGTACACGAGCCGCTCGGCAGCCGGGGCGCGCGCGCGCGCGCGGTGCTGCACGGCCAGCGGCGGGCGCTCGGGCGACGGCACGAGGATCGTGCGCACCAGGTGCTCCGGCACCAACCCCGCCGTCACGCGCTCCATAGTGCCCTGCAAAATCGAGTTGCTGCGCGAGAACAGCTTCATTAGCTGGTCGCTGGCAATCATGCGCTGCGCGCTCCCGCGCAGCTCGCCGTCGCGGCTGCCCGGCGGTTCTGAGCTCTCACGCATGAGCCGCCGCTCCCGCCGTTTCTGGTACTCGTCCTCGATCCAATCTAACTTCTCCCTCGTGTCCGCCTCGCCAAAAATCGACGCCGCCCGCCGCTGCAGCCGCATCCGCAGGTCGTTGTCTTTGTTGCGCGTCGCGTTCACTCCGCGCCACTTGCGTTTGCGGTTCCGGTTCTCCTCGCGGATCCGCGCGCGGTCCGCTGGCGTCAGAGCCTCCTGCTGCCGCCGCCGCGCCGCGCGGTTCGACCGCCGGCCCGACATCTCGTCAGCCCAGCCCGTGCCGAGCTCCTGAAGCACCGACTGCACCGCTTGCAGCGTGGCTGCATCGGTTGGACCGTCGAGCGACGCTGGCAGCTGGAAGCCAGCCTGGCCCGCCGCAGGTTGGAGCCCGTACCCCGGGGCAGTGCCGCCCGCCGCCGATCCGGGCTGGCCAGCACCCTGGCTGCCGCTGATCATTTGCCGAGCAAGAATCAGCGCATCCTGCATCTGCACCGACGCGTCGTAGGTGGATGGCGCGGCGCCGCCGCCTTGGCCCGCTTGGCCGCGGGTACCCTCGTCGTGGCTGCCAATGATCGATTTAAGACTGTCAATAAGCAGCTGGTCGTCCACTCCCAAACCCAGACTGGAGCTTCCGGCACTCTGGCCCGAGCTGCTAGCCTGGTCGCCTTCCGGGACGCCGCTTTCTTGGCCGCTTTCTTGGCCGCCGTCCGCGCTGCCAGTCTGTGGTGCCTGTTCTTGAATCGCCGACGTCAACTGGTCTATGAGGTCAGGGTCCAGCGCCTCATTGCCATCCTCCTGATCTACGCTGTGCTCGCGAAACTCTTCGGTCTCGAAAACATTTGTGGTTTCCGCAGTTGCTTGCGGTCGTTTTGCGGCCGCGCGCGGCCGTTTCGAAGCCGCACCCTTGCGCCCCGATGTACTGCGCGAGGGAGGCCACATGCAAAAAAGACTGAAATTGACGTAGGCTAAACCCTACAACTACAAGCTGCCCACAAGAGCACAAGATCCTCGCCCTTGGTACAAGGAGAATCAGGAACTCAGGACCTTAGGACCTCGTGTAGTAAAATAAAACTCCCGTGGGGAGATGTAGAATATAATTTTCTGACTAACCCGGCGGCAGCTGAGGCGCGCGCCGGCGCAAGCGCGGGCGCGGGCGCGGCACGCTATCGATAAGGCTACGTGGGAGGATGGATACCAGACCAGACAATGAACAGTCTGCCAAATCCATGGCTTGAGCTAAATTATTCTGGTCTTTGAACTAAGCATATGTCTTTGGCGGCCGGTTAAACTCGTAACCTGCTGACTGCAGCGTGTCGAAAAAGTTGTCGAGCCTCTCGCGACTCTGCTCGTCCACCTTGCCGTAGACACCGACCAGCTCGGACACAATGGCGGTGTTCTTGAGCTCCTCGAGCACGGGCGCTCTGTCATGCAGGAGAGAGAGGTGCCATATCAGAGTAAGACCTCGGACCTGCGGCCTGCTCAGCTTGCCTGCGGGATCAACCCTTTTGTAGAGGTAGGCAAGGGCGTCCCAGCCCCGGTTATGTGCAAACACCGCATAGGCGGCCGGATTATGGCCCAGCTCGCTCGATAGCGCGTAGATTGCTTTAGTGGCGGCCTTCTCGTCTGCGTCCGTAACGTGCTCCATTACTGTGTTAATTCCCGAGCCCGTGTCCAGCAGGTCTTTTTGCGCCTTGGGATTGTTCTGCACGGCAGATCCTACAGCTGACAGCGCCAGGGCTCGGATGGCCGGGTTCTTGTCATTCACAAGGTAGAGCAGCGGCTCCCACAGCTTCCCAATGGCATCCGCATTGTCGATATCCTCGATCAGCTCCTCGAATTGCTCGAGAGCGTCGATGCGGGCATCATCGTCGGACGACTCAACGGCTGTGCGCAGTGCCAGCTGCATATTCTGGTAATCGTTGTCGCCAGCGCCAAAAAGTTGGGCCAACAGCTTTGGATCTGGTTCTCCCGCGTTAGCTGGGTCTTTTTGAGCGTCAACAGACCATTTTAGAAGTTTCTCCATAGTACTGATGCAAGATGGCAAGCCGGCCCCACGGAAAGGGTGATGATTAAGGCATATGATATGCATCGAAGATGTCGGAAGAGGGCCGCTTTGAGATATTAAAATTCTGGCTGCCATAGACAAAGAAATAACTGAAATACATAATATTATAGAACTCCACCTCCAGGAATTTGGCTAGCTAAGGAGCAAATTTTCGGAAAGAGCGCCAGCAGTATACCGGCACCCGTCCAGGCCATACGAATCTTCAGCCCGGTGCAAGGTTGGCAGCCTGGGATTTGCTCTGTAGATCAGATCTCGATCGTTGAGCAGCCATAAACCATGCCGCTGTGTGTATTGCCAGTTGTTCATTGCCGGCCATTACGTCGCGCATCTTTGCTGTCTCGGGCTCGAGCTCCTGTAAACGAGCAAATAGCTGCTCGACGCACGCACACAGCTCATCCACCTGCTGAATCTCGCCGCCAACAGGGGCCGGGACTATGCTCAATCTTCCCGGTTTCATTTTGATCTGGTTATGAGATTCGTTAGTGTTGTGCACCTATGCGCGCGAGCTCTATGGCTGGGGACTATGCATGATGCATGCCCGGCACACCAAGCGTCCATCGCCATTAAAACGCGCTCGGACGATAGCTCCTAACTCAGCCTTTGAGGGCCCGCGGGGAACTTTGATGAAACAAGCTCGCGAGCACAATCTTCAGGTTATGCAAAGAGTTTTCCTCGGTTAAATACTAGTGTATACATATAAACTTTTTGCTCATGCCCCTTCAATGCATCATGTCCCATGCAACACCATGCAGTTACTGGTCGCTGAGCTTGGTGGGATCAGCATCTTTGTGGCGGGCAGTTTTGGTGCTAGACGTCACCTCACTCGGCTCTGCTCTGGCGCTGTCTGGCTTAGGTTCACTAGCTTTGGCGCTCTGTTTGTCGACCTGTTTTGCACCCGACTCAGCGTCGTCTTTGGTGGTGCTGACCCTGTCGCCATCCTTGTCACCATACTTGTCACCATCCTTGTCACCATCCTTGACCTTGTCCTCCTCCGACCCGGTGGGGCCCTTGGATCTGGTCTTGTCGTCGCTCTTAGGGTCGGTTTCAGCCGATAACAGCAGGCAGAGGACGGGATCGTCTCCGTTCTTGAGCACGTAGCGGACAGAGCCCAGGCCCGCATACTTGCCGACGTCGAACTTGAACCCAGGAAGCTGCAGCGACAGGGTCTCTCCCATGGACAAGTATGGAGTGCAAAAGTCAAACCCCCAGGTGCTTCCCTTTTCGAACGTGAACTTCTTTCGGACGTCTTCACGCAAAAACGCCTTGCGCCGCTGGTCATGCTCCACCTTCTTGCCGTCGACCTCCAGGTTCTCCGGCAGCGGGACAACGAGGTCCGGCTCGGTCTGGTGGTTGATCCAGTTGATGGACGTAAGCGCCCAGCCGAACAAATGCGGCTTATCGGCGTATAGATCGCCGTCCACGCTAGGGTCGACCGCCCACTTGAAGAACTTGAACGCCTGCGAGGTGCCCCATGGCAGGATATCGCGGACCGGGTTGTCGAGCTCGTTCCCCCAGAACAGGTCGTTGCCGGGCACTTCCTTCTTGAATTGGATCACGAACTGGATGGAGAAAAGGTCGCTTTTGCGCTGCTCGCTTTCAAAGTATTTGGTCTCCACCGGCTTGCCGTCGCGGCGATAGTTCTTGATGCGCACGACAGCCTTCACCGTGTACTTGTCCGAGTCCAAGACGACCGGGTCCTCTGAATTGACGGCCACGTCTTTGAACGGGCCGTCGCGGCCCAGCGACGCTTTGACGGTGACCACGGGCATTGATACAAAGCAGGACTAGAGGGGAAAAGGTCGTGTCCGGGCAAGATCCGGCAAGGTGGTGTCGTGCAGCCGACCCTCGCACGCAGGCCCGGGTCGAGAGCTGTGCTCCCAAGCAAGGCAAGGCAAGGCAAGGCGAGGCCAGGCCAGGCAAAGCAAAGCAAAGAAAAGCAAAGCAAAGCAAGGCAAAGCAAGGCAAAGCAAGGCAAAGCAAAGCAAGGCAAGGCAAGGGAAGGCAAGGCAGAGATTGGGCGGAAAGCCCTCCCCTGTCTCTCTCATGCTGGCAACCTGGAGCTGCGTACCTGCCAGCGAGCTGAGCAGGGCACGGGATGCGTGCGTGGTGTTCTCTGCACCAGAGCAAGCTTCGCTGCAGGGCGCATGTGCGTGGGGCACGGGGTGTGAGGGAATACTGGCGGAGGCGCCGTGGCCGGCGCCAGGCTGACGGGGCGGTGCATCCAAAAAAAAAAAAAAAAATTCAGCCTGCTAATGGCACTTTTGGCCTGGCTTGCCGTAACCAGCGACCCGGCCAGCATGTTAAACCGCCCATCCGTCGCGCTGCGCAGGGCGCTAGGCTCCGCCTGATTGCTCCTCTCAACGGGCTCGTGGTCCCCCAGCGGCTGCCATTACTCATCGCTGCAAACCTGGCGGGCGCCCTGGGCTGGCCCGGACGCGCAGAGGCAAGCAAAACAGCGCGGCGGGTGGAAACGGAGGCTCCAGAAGAGCGACATGCCGCTCAATTAGCCCTAAAAAACAAGTAGGCAGGAATTCCCTGGCTCCCGCCAAGGCGCTCGCCGATATGAGCCCGCCCCGGGCTTCGCCAGTCCTGCGGGCTGGACCTGGCGGCGCGCCGATTGATGTCGCGGGTCTGTGGGTTAGGGTGCCCAGCCTGGCCGGATCATATAATAGGCCCAGCATTCACTTGCCAGGCTCCCCCTCCACCCCCAACTTTATCCGTAAAGTTCAGCTCCCCATCGTCCGTCTAAGAAATGTCGAGCAACTCTCTGGAACAGCTTAAGGCCACTGGCACCACCGTCGTCACGGACACGGGTGAATTCGAGACCATTGCCAAGTACAAGCCCCAGGACGCCACGACAAACCCGTCGCTGATCCTGGCTGCGTCGGGCAAGTCGGAGTACTCCAAGCTCATCGACAGTGCCGTGCTCGCGGCCAAGTCGCACACCGGCAACGCCCAGGCCAAGGCCGAGGAGGCACTGGATGACCTGCTCGTCGAGTTTGGCTCGAAGATTCTAGATATCGTCCCCGGCCGCGTGTCGACTGAGGTGGACGCCCGCTTGTCGTTCGACAAGGAGGGCTCCATTGCCAAGGCGCTCAAGATCATCGAACTCTACAAGAAGCGGGGCATCTCCAAGGATCGCGTGCTCATCAAGATCGCATCGACCTACGAGGGCATCCAGGCCGCCAAGGAGCTGGAGGCCAAGTACGGTGTGCACGTCAACTTGACGCTACTGTTTTCCGAGGTCCAGGCCATTGCCGCCGCCGAGGCGCAGGCTACGCTCATCTCGCCTTTCGTTGGTCGCATTCTTGACTGGTACAAGAAGTCGACGGGCAAGGACTACGACGCCGAGTCGGACCCGGGCGTCAAGTCGGTGCGCAGCATCTTTGACTACTACAAGAAGTTCGGCTACAAGACCATTGTCATGGGCGCCTCGTTCCGCAACGTGGGCGAAATCAAGGCACTGGCCGGTGTCGACTTCCTGACCATCGCGCCCAAGCTGCTCGAGGAGCTGTACAATTCGAACGATGCCGTGCCCAAGATTCTCGACTCGACAAAGGCCGAGTCCCTGGACATCGAGAAGAAGTCCTACCTCGAGGATGAGGGCAAGTTCCGCTTTGAGTTCAACCAGGACCAGATGGCCGTCGAGAAACTGTCCGAGGGCATCCGCAACTTCGCCAAGGACACAGAGACGCTGCTCGCAGAGCTGGCTAAGCGCTTCTAAATGGCGCTCGGCGCCCGGCGCCCGGCCGAAATTATTCGCGGTCCCTCTCGTGGCCGCCTAGCCTTTCCGTAGCTTAGGTAGATTCAAGTTTGGCGTGATTTGGTGCCATGGGCGTCTAGGGATACGGCGCGGTACGTTGGGGAGGGCGAGCGCTGTGGTCTATCGCAAAGCGCGTAAGTGGGCTATGGTGTGCGTCCTGGGCTCACTGCTGGCAGGACACTGTGCCTGGCGGGACCTCGCCTGCTCACAGCATGAAGCTACTGGGCTGTGCTGGCGGCCCGGCCGGCCGGCCTGTCGTGTTGCTGCGGGCTTTATCCGTGGATTTGCCCGGCCAGTGTGCTATGTGGCGCCCTGTCGAGACTCTTCTGCGGGCCACCGGATAAATTAACTGCCGATGCAGCCCTTGCTGCGCGATCCAGAAAACAGCCGTCCGCCCGATCGAGATCGCCTCGCGCATCGAGACTCAATTGGAATCTCAGTGACCGCTTGGCGCTTTATCTTGCCTGTGCGAGGCATTGGGCGGCCTTTCGCCTCCGGGGCTTGTCCCTCTCTTGTTTTCTTGTTTTCGAATGCCCCGTCGGTCCCGCTGCAATATTCCTCAATGTTGCCTGCCCTGCCGCTGCTCAATGCTTTTTTTTCTGCTCGTTCTATCTCTGCCCGCTGGCGCTGGCGCTGGAACTCGTGCTCGTGCTCGTGCTCGTGCTCATGGTGCATACGCAGCATGTGCTTATCTGAGGCAAGGGTTGGATCAGCCGCCTCCAGCGTAAACCGAGAGTTCTCACATGAGCATTTTCCGGAACCGACACTAAATCCCGGCAAATACGTCTTTTATACCACCTTTATTTAGCACATGTGCCAATATATTCACCCTTTTGCTCAATTTACCTCCAAATGTGGCCGGCTGCCAGCCGGTGAATGACACTCGTGACTATGCGGCCGTTTGTGAGGCATTACAAAGGTACAATACTCTTTGCACGTAAGTTCTCCGCCTGATGTGATGACGTCTTACCTACAGCACAACTTAGCCTGGTTCGTTCCGGTCCTACGGTATTCCCTCAGCCGCACGGGGGCGACAAGCTAGATCGCCGCCGAGATAATAGCGCGATACCAGCCGCATCTGCTAGCCCACGCCTGCCCGCAGTCACGTCATGGCCTATGACAATTTCCACATGGGTCCTAGTCTCAGATGTATTGATAGCATACTGCTTGTTAGAACTGCGCTACCGGCCACATCTCATACGGCCGGGCGAGTCAAAGCCAGGTGAAACATGGCACGCCGCTACGTAGGTGGCGCCACCTGACAAAGCCAGGTACGCTCATGTCGGCAAATGCTCGTGCATGTAAGCAGATACGATTCACCGGTGGGCTTGTCGTAAACTAGCAAAACAGCGCGCTACTGTAGTAGTATCATAGGCAATTCATCGGGCCAGACTCAATGGTGACATTCCTTTCACAAGTACCGACATACTCGCATCGAGCCATTCTACGCACATTAAAAAAAAAAATCAATCAAGAGGTAAAAAAATCTAAAGTAAAAAAAAGCTAACTAGTTGCTAGTTGTTCCTACTTACAGGAAGCTCAGCAGAGTCAGGAAAGCGTGAGCCAGGAAGCCAATGATCGAGATGATGTCGGCAGGGATGGCGGCGATAACCTTGACGAATTCCTGGAACAGGGTCTCAGCAATCTTCAGCAGCTTGCCGAAGACCTCAGCAGCCTGGCCAGAGGCACCCTGCTGCTTCTGCTTAACGGCGTCGATCAGGTCAGAAAGAGGCTTCAGGTCCTCCTGGGTGGCACGGCTCTCCACGTCGCGCTGGTTGAGCTTGGTCAGGTCGAAAGAGTTGATCAGCTTGACGAACTCATCAATCTCGCCCTGGATGTCATCCAGAAGCTGAGAAGCCCACTGCAGGGGGCTCTCGGTCAGCCACTTACCGGTCACGAAGTCAGTGACAGCGTGGGTAACATCGGCGACCAGGTTCTGGATGATGCCGCGGATAGCGTCAATAGCCTGGGTCTTGTTGAAGGGGTTGGCGCGCGAGTCCAGGTAGACAGGAGCAGCAGCGGGGGCAGCAGCCTCCTGGCGGCTGATCAGAGCGTCGCCAGACTCGGGCTGAGCGTAGGGAGCAGCAGCAGCAACGGAGATGAGGGAGAAGGTGAAGAGCTTAGTGAAAGAGACCATTTGGAAAGTGGATGCAGATTTGGAGGATTTCGGGATCCTTATATAGTTGATGTGGGTGAGGAATTTTGGCGTGGATTGTCGTCAATGCATTTAATCCAATATGCATGTCGTGCATGTATGCAACTATGTGCATCGGGGCAAATATTGGGTACTAATCGGGAGTCCCTAACTCCCAAAACTTTCTACGTTCTCCGCACGCAGGCATTTGCATCGTTATTATACCGGAATTTAGTTCCAGTGACAGGAACAGTCGCGTTTAAGGCCAAGGTCGAAGAGCTGGAATTGTCCCAGGGGCTGGAGATATTCCAGCACTCAAAGTGACGTCAGAGTAATTGCCCACCATGTACGTCCGGGTTGTTCGGTGGGGCCTCACTGACAGTGCTTGTTACCCGTGCCCAATGCACTGGAAATCGCCGCAACCGGAGAATCTAGAAGCGCGGCAAGCGCTTCGAGCCGCGCAATCTCAAAAAGATGCTTGAACCTTCATGTCCAATTCCAATGCTTGCATAGGTCCCTGTAGCCATGTCAAACCCCTAAAGGTGCAAGGAGCAGCTTTTACCGGTCCGGAGTAGCCTACTTTTTCTCACGACCGATGCCTAAGGCACTTACTAGACCCTGGAACCCAAGCGGCAGTGGATTAACCCGATACTCCAGGGCAAGGATCCTTGCAGATTGGCGACAGCGAGTTTGCGGGATAATTGAGCAATCTGTCCAACATCAACATAAAACGACCCAAAGCTTATCTCCGGATAAAATAAACTGGCCAGTGTGACTTCGGATTAAACTACTAGGCTATACATCTTGTTTGCCGACGTCGAGGCAATATGCGGCATCAGGTAGTGATGAGGTGTAAGCGGGGTACCGACGCATGCAACCCTAAGACCCAGGGTTCCTGGGGCCTTGCATAGTCCGCATGCATGCGGGGGTACCCGTACCGAATACCAAGCTACCCCTGGCCAGCCACTCATGTGTGTCCAGGCACTGTAAACACCGTTGAAGCGGAGCAGATTTTTAGCTTAGCCGTAGCTAGTCTCTAGCTCGACGCTTTTCGGTTGCACGAGTCCGCTTCCTGGGGATGTGGTAAATCTACGAATTAGAGCATGCGCGCCTGTCTCGCTGCACGAGTAACGGTTCGTTGCGCGTTACTCCCAGGCAAAGTAAGGATCTACGCCGTAGTAAGTTATTATCATGCGCGTCGATCTCCACGTACTTGCCTATCACTGCTCTACGCCCTTGCCCTTGAGGCAGCTCGAGCCCACCATGCAGTACGAGAACATGCGGTGCAGCACGTGCGGCCACATAGAGGATATTGCGCACTGTTGTCAAGCGGTCTTAACCTTTGTCACAGTTGATTCTCAGAGCTGAATAACTTAAGGATACAGCAAAGTTAGACGGCCTCAGTCAGTGTTTCTCGTTCTCGTACGGCTTATCTCGCTATGTGCCCGATGTTAGGGCACATCTGCGGGGATACAAGATCTGGGTTCGCGTGCATGTGGGTGACGAGCCGCTTCCGGAGATCGCCTGTGGCAGTTTTTCATTCAGTACGGCTTGTAGGTCTCATCGATAAAGTGTATAAATCTACCCTTCTATGTTGTAGTATCTTCCGGACACTGATGTATGTGCGAACTGGTCAGGTTTAAACCAATAGGCGGCCGTTAACTTTTGTCTCTCATCGATCGCAGAGTACCCGGGTCTGCACGCCATTTCTGCAGAAAGTGCCGAATAGCAACCCAATGTTACATCGAGTCTAGCTTCTAGATTTCGTTCGTATATGCAATGGTCAGGGCTGAGTAAAGCTTGATGTTAGAGTCCGCGTGGCTCGTAGCATCATGGTGCTCATATTCAGTGTTGGTACTGGCAAGTAGTTCCCCTTTACGAGAGAAAACCCCATCAAGTGCGGCGGGTTCAGAATGTCTCTCGCTCGGGTTCACGGCAGAGCCATTTCAAGTACCAGCACTCTATGTCGCGCGCCGTTAGAAAAAGGCTCGCAACACCTCTTGCCGTTTTGGGGCCGAGGCAGGTGAGCGCCCGGTAAGTGGACGAGCAGCGATCGTCGCCGCTAACGTATTGCCAGCGTACAGGGCATTGCATTAGCGGTTCTAGTACCCCCGTGGTGTCATGTTTGCTGTGTATTGGGATTTGCATTAGGCATAGGGAACTGGTATTTTGCCGTTCGCGCTCATGGGTTCTTCAGTCCCTCAAGGCGGCAAGAGAGCCGTTTATTCCCACTCGCCCGCCTTGCCATGCGAGTTTTAGAGGACTTGCGCGCTTATTTGCAACGAGCGAAGAATGTATTCTATTATAAAAAACCGCTTTAAACGGATATGGAAACTTTTAGGCAAAACTTGTCCATTGCCGAGATTGGCTCCGGACCTCAAGACGCCGTAGACTATTACTACAGATTAGGACTCGGGCCCTGCAGGAGCCTGCATGACATGTGGGCGTTGCTGTGTGCCAACGGTCTAGTTGTGGATTGCTAGCTGCGCAACGTGCGTGGACGGCGAAGATAACCCTTTCCCAATGTGGCGGGCCCGCGCGTCGGGTCAACGCCAATCTGGAGTGTCTGTGCGGATGTTGTTGTATTTACAACGAGCCATACTCCGCACTGGCCGTTTCCGCAACCGCGGGGGCGAGCGCCCACGGCCCGCCATGCCAGGGACCACCGACCAAATTTAAAACAGGGGGCGATCAACAGTGCAGCAGTGCCCCACGCGAGGACCGCTTCGTGCGGCACCAATTCAGGGGTGGTGGCAACCTGAAACACGCATACCAGCCATCCGTCATCCCAGCAATAGCGGCTATATGCTAAGGA
>JAKTUW010000151.1:0-11279 GCA_030556915.1 Wickerhamiella qilinensis
CTTTAGAGGAACGGCGGCCATTCGGCTTGCAGTCACGGCGCTGCGATACCTGCTTCGGGCACCGGAGTTTGCGGCGGCCTGCCCTTGTACTGTCTCGGATCCAGGCTCTGCGCATTAGGAATCAGCTTGGCTGCTGATCTGAGCCCTGCCCCGGTCCACCGATGGCGGCTACCCTGCAGCCCTCAACGGCAGTAGATAAATAGGGTGCCACGAAGCCATCGTTTGCGACAGAATCGCGGGCATCTATCGTATTGGCGGCTATTCAACACTATTCTAACTACAAACGCCGCCGGGCCATGGTCGGCAGCATGCAAAAAAAGTGGGGGCCTGTCTATTCCAGGCCTGCAAACATGCAAGATCGAACACACCTAATTGAACCAGCAAACTTGGGGGGCTCTCCTGACATGCAGTCCTTGCACAGGTTTGAGCTATGCGAGACCGTCAATCTCTATCATAACCGGCATACCGTCACTCTGCAGTTCCTGGATTGAGACTTATCTGCGTATATGTATGCGTCTGTGTCGTTTGTGCGTGGGGTGATGTTTGTGAGGGTGTATGCGTGGGTGGATGTTTGGGTGTATGTGTGTGTGTGTGTGTGTGTGTGTGTGTGTGTGTGTGTGTGTTGTGGTCATGTATCTTTTCGGTCGTAAAGTGCCGGGTCCAAATATTCCGGATATATGCAGGTACCGCCTCAAGCTAGGAACTGACCTAAGAGTTCGGCTCTTTGAATATTGCTAGCTCAGCAGTTGGTTATGTGTAATGTGTGAATGTCTGTGAGGGTGATGATACACACTATGCGACTGTGTGGTAGCTTGACCAAGGGCCCGCCATGGGGGACCAGCCACACATCGTGCCAGGCTTCACCTGCTTTGATACACTGCACGATGCATAATGCGCCTCAGTACCTGAATCAAACTCTTTTGACTCGTATCGGCCAACGAACTATCAGTGTCCCCAAGCGGATCCTCGCCCTTGATAAGCGAAACAAGCTGATGCCGCGTCATAGGAACTTCGGCAACAATAGTGCCGTTTAAGCCGACTTTGTACAGAGACCAGTTATCGAGAGACCCCGGACCCGTCACACGATTCTGTGCATCTAGCTCGCCGATCTGATATGAAGCCATATCCGATACTTCCAGCATGTTACCAAATGATTGACGAGCTGAGTAGTTAGTGTACACCATCTCCTGCCAGCGGCGATGGAATGAGAGGACGGCATTCGTGGCAGGCACGTCCACATCTAGTCCAACAGCGAAACAAAGGAAGCGGATCAGCCACAACGAGATCATCGCATCTTCATTGCAGTAAAATCCGAACGCCGGAACTAGAGGAGTGGGCGGCCAGGTGCCAATTTTCGAAAAAAACTCGGCAAACTTTCCGCCAATAACAACAGCTTGCTGAATCAACTCACCAAGTGCAGACTTGTCGTCGATTTGGAATGACAGGAACATCCACAGAAAAGTCATGCGCAACATCTTGAGTTCGGCCGTCTGAGCATATGCAGGAGGGCTCGATTGCAAGATGGACTCAGCCAAATAAAATTGCTGCATAGCATTTTGACACTGGGAAATAGCATCGGTGCTGCACGCCGTGGCTCTGAGGGCGTCCAAGTTCATGCGATATATCTGGTACACTGAAGTGAGGAACTCTGTGTGTCCATCACCCTCGCCTTCCATGGGAAACAAATTGACGAGCGGCAATGATGCGTCAACAACATCCTTGAGAGGCACAAACTGGTTGCACAACGCGTAACCCACCATGCATGAAGCCACGTATTGGCGGGTTAGCTCGAGTGACTCTTTCATCTCTAGATTTGCAGGATGTTGGGTGTTCTCGATGATAGCCGAAAAGAGCCCGTGCTTTTGGCAAAGAGATACCATAGCCGCGTGCATAATATACAGACGCGACAGGCCTCGTTCGAAATACGGTAAGCAGTACATGCACAGGACCTGGAACCCGACCAACGAATCCAGCGAGGCCGGGCTGATGCCAGCGAACCCTGTGGAGAAAAACGGTTCCACAGCGCTCATCCTATCTCGAACAAGGTTTGTTGCCTGAGCGCTGGTGCTCGCGGTTATAGCACAAAGAGTGAACACGGGTGCCCGCTCATCCGCAGCCTCGAGCGTGGGCTCGAAAAACAGGGTCGGGCACATGGGCGGCGACGCAGAGGTGAACACGTGGTAAAGCTCGCGCGCTTCTTGGAGCGTGTAAAGACCGTCTTCGATGGCCATGCGGAGCGGCGACAATTTATTCTCAGGTGCGAAATAATTCCGCGGCCCGGCTGCCACCGAGACAACAGACCCGGTAGAGCTCAGAACCCCTGTTTGGGACGCGCCGGCCGAGCCAGGGCCCGCGTCTGAGGAGCCACTCCGCGAATGGAACGTCACAGACGCTGGCTGCGGGGCACCGGCTCCTCCCAGGTCGTCCCCGTTGTGGCTCTTGACAGCTAGATGGGCCGCGTGCGGGATGTGCGAACCGTGCGGTCGAGAGCTTGAGCCTTCTTTTCGCTTGGGCATGGCTCTTGTGATGCACTCGGCCCCGCTGCGGAGACATCGAATACACGACTCATCGCTAGGGCTAGCGTATTCACAACGGACTTTGTGTTTTCGGCACCGTTCGCAAGCTTGGCGACGGCGCCATACATCACTGAACTCTTCCATGCTGGGGTAAGATGCGTGTAAGGAAAAGTGCCGAGGGTGCACGAGGGATAATTCGCGCGGCCACTCCCGAGAAGGTATGGACTCTTCCACAAGTGTGAGCTTCGTAGAAGCAGGGTTCACACCCATAATCCTCATATGCAACCTGACTAACATACGTCACGTGAATACCCGCATGAAGGTCAGCGGCACGAGCGGATGAGTGGCTGCGTGGCCTGCCAGGGTGTAGGGAGCGCCGGTATGAATGATAGGGCCCGTTTTGCGTCTCCCGTCGAGGCAAACGTACTGTGGCTCGCTGTACCATTCGACCCAGTGCTGCCCAAAACATGTACCGGCGCTGGGACGTTTACCCGGAAGATTTGCTAACCGCGTATGCACCATTATGCAGCCGCTAACCCGTTCTATGCCTGGCGTCCTGTGCCCTCTGCCCTGTATCCATGTCACCCCGCTGGTATTTCCTTTGATCCTGGCGGTTTTTGTCGGCAGCCCGGGGTTTGCCGTGCATTGGCGTGGGCACGGGTGTGCTTGGCTGCGTTAGGTCTGCTTGCGCTTGGGATTCGGCCTGAAACGCATCCAGCAGCAAAAAAATTGTCGCTCCATTCTTTGCCGTCGGACCTCCGCCATATTTATCTAAGGTACATATCCAGCCCGAAAAGGGAAAAGAACGGCGCAAGCCTTATCTGGCCCGTTCTAGTGTCTACCTATTTCTTTCCCCTTTGTGCTACGCGCGTGGACAGGGCATCTCCCAGCTGAGCCTGGTCGGGACTAACTTTGCTCGGCCGCTGCAAGCGCGTCTCCAGCCAAGTTCGGGATTCTCCGCCACCGAAACGGAAGCAGCGGCGGTCCTTAGTGGCGACCTTGGTAGGGGACCCAGATCCAATGCATATGGACGGATGAGGCATGATGCAATTGGCTGCGTGGCCCATCTCGGACTTCCGGTGCTGCCCCTCGGAGACCTCCGGCGGGCTTGACGCCGCGACCCGGAAGCATAGTTTAAACACTGGCATTGCCGCACTTCACCACAGCAGGGTCCTGTGCTGCCTGCGGCATGGCCGGAGACCCAACGCTCTGCGGTGCACGGACTGTCGGCTTAATGCAGCGAGACGATAATTATAGCCTGCCTCGACACCCCGCTGCTCGTCTTGCCCATTGTCCCGCATGCACACCGCGCCCTAATACTCTGCCGTTAGCGGGGGCCCGCCTCTGCAATTCGCAGTCGTGCATCACCGGAGTATTCTCGTCCACTGCGGCCACGCTAGGCTCGGCTCTCCGCGGCTGCGCCGCCGCCGTGCCTTGCATCCTGCAAGCCACCCGTGCAGCTTATTCAGTGTAGGTCGGATCCACCACCTGCAGCTACGCCCAGCTGCTCACGCAATGTTGGAGAGTCATCTACCGGCTTTGCCTGACTGGTTGGCTCCTCGTAACTTTGGTTGATCCCGGCGGGTCCGGGCTGATCCTGACTGATCCCGGCTGCGCCTGCTCGTGCCTGTGAGCGCATTGTCCTGGGAAGCGTCCCGCTGGATGCAGTCTCGCCGGGCCTGACACCCCACCCTGCCGCAACGGCACACTACACGGCGCTGTCTCACTGTCTCAGCACCAGGCACATCTCCGCCAAGACTCGGCTAGGCCCACACCCACCTTGACAGCTGGCATACCTGTCCACGGCAGCACCGACCTTACCCTATAATCTCATAATGTCGAGAGCAGCCTTGTCGGCAACCGGGGTCTGCGGCCGGCTCTGTCGTGGGGTCGCTGCAGCTCCACGGCCCAAGGCTTGGTATTTGGAGAGTTTTCACGGTTCTTCCCAGGGATTTGGAATCTCATGCGCGCCTACCCACCGAATCAGGGATTTTTCAGTGTCCCCTTTAGTCTCCAAGAAGAGGCCCGACAGAGGTGAAAAGGGTGCTAAAGGGCAAAAAGATGCGAAAACTCCTAAGTCTTCTAGTGATCAGCAAGCAGACGCCGTGGGTAGCTCAAGTGGGCCACCTGAACTAAGCGATCCCAAGGCCTACCTCGCTGTGCTCGAAGAAAAGCTACAGCAAACACTGCAGCTATTCCAAGACCGGGTGCGCGTGGCCAAACTGGGCTCCGACGAAAAACTCCTGGACATCGATGTGTACCTCAACAAAAACGAGTCCATCAAGCTGTCTAAACTGGCGACTGTAGCAACCCACGGCAATAAAATACACGTTGTGGCGTTTAACCCCGCCGACGTGAAAAAAATTCGCTCATCAGTAGCCGCAGCGCTTAATTTACCTGCTGAGCCATCACCATCCGATGACCAGACACTCCTTGTACCCGTGGTCTCAGGGGATAGCGCCAGCAAAGCTGCCGAGTTCAACCGCCAGCTCAAGGAGGACTACGAGCACTTCCGCAACTCACCCTCGCGCAACTCCACCACGCAGCTGCGCAATAAATTCCTGGCTCCGCTCAAGGGCAAAAAGCTCACAATCAGTGACGCTGAGAAGAAGACCCTAAACGACGGCGTCGAGAGGCTCGTCGCCAGCTGCAATGCCAGGCTGCAGGACGTGCTCAAGCGCTCGTCCAAGTCGCAAAAGTAGCCGCCGCACCGGATAAGACCGCAATTGTGTGTGGTATATACTGTACATATTCGTAAACTTCGTAATCGTTCAAGCGTTTGGCTTGTCTTGGTTGTGGTATTGTTTGTTGCTGTTGTCTTTTTCTTTCTTTTTTTTTTCACAACCCCATCATGCTACGCACGCCTTTGACTTTGACCCAAAATCCTTGGCCGTAGCCGACATTTTGCAGGCCCTCGACCATGTTCCACGCCTTTGTGGCTGACGGGATGGGGTAGTCCAGCGCCTTGGGAATGAACGTCGAGATGAAGGGGAACCTGTCGTAGCAAACGCTTTTTTCAATACATAGCCCGCGCAGGCCCTCGGCGCCGCCAAACTTGCCGTATCCGGACCCGCCCACGCCTCCAAACGGCAGCTGGCATAGATGGTATGTGGCGAAATCGTTGATGGCCACGTTGCCGCAGCGCATCTCATCCACGACGCGGTCGATGGCGCGGCGCGACGAGCCAAACACTGAGGCGCCCAGCCCGAATGAGGTGGAGTTGGCTACGGCAATGGCATCGTCCACGTCCTCGGTCTTCATCAGCAGCAGTACGGGACCAAACACCTCCTCCTGGGCTATCTTCATATCCCGCGTGACCTGCGTGAGCAGCGTGGGCTCGAAATAGATGCCCAGAGGGTATTTGGGGTGGGCAAACCGCTTGCCGCCCGTGACCAGGCGCGCGCCGCTTGCGACGGCATCATTGATCAGTGCCTCGAGCCGGTCGAGATGCATACTGCTAATCAGGGCGCCCATGTCGATATCAGTCAACTCATCGAGCGAGGAGCCCAGGCGCAGCTCGCCCACGCGGCGGGCCAAGATTTCCTCAAGCACCTGATGGGAGCGGGGCAGCGCCAGCACGCGCTCCACCCCAATGCAGTTCTGGCCGGCGCTCTGAAATGTGCCGCGCATAATGATGGAGGCGATTTCGGCCAGGCGCTGGCTTGAGACGTCGTCGAGCACGATGAGTGGGTCCTTGCCGCCGAGCTCGACCACGACCGGGGTGAGCGGGCGGGAGGCCGCGGCGGCAACGTGATGAGCGACGGGCCGCGAGCCGATGAAGGTGATATGCGAGATGCCTGGGTGGGTGGTGAGGTGGTCGGCGACCTCGGGCCAGCAGGCTACGAGTTGGACGAGCTCGGGATCAAAGCCCTCGACCTCGAGGGCGCGACGGGCGATCTGCAAGAAGAACTCGGAGGACCAGACGACCTGCTCGCTGCACTTGACGACGACAGAGTTGCCTGCAAACAGTCCCGCGACAATGGGGCCCATCATGTTGTGCAGCGGGTAGTTCCAGGACACCATGGCGCACACGGTGCCGAGCGGCTGGTAGCGGACCTCGGCGCCCTTGTAGAACATGAGGACGTTGGTAGAGCCCGGGCGGCGCGAGGGCGCGAGGGCATCCTCGCCATGGCGCAGGATCCAGTTGATCTTTTCGAGGGTGACCATGATCTCGCCGAGCGAGGCGTCGAGCATGGTCTTGCCCGTGTCGCGACAGGCCACGCGGGCAATGTCGCGCTGGTGCTCGCTGATGAAGCGGCCAATCGTGTGCAGCACGCGGCGGCGGTCAGCGAACGAGGAGCGCGCCCACTTAGCCTGGGCCGTGCCGGCGGCGGCCACGGCGCGGTCGATGTCGGCCGCGTCGGCCGCGCGCACGGCGCCCAGCAGCTGGCCCGTGGCGGGGCACAGGCAGCGGATCGCGGCGGGGTCCTGCTCGGTGCGGATGTCCATGACAGACACGCGCTTGCCTTTCCAGTGCGGGCGCGACTGCTCGGGGAAGCTGAGCGAGAACGGCGTGCCCTTGCGCGGCTCTGCGCGGGCTCGCAGCAGCCAGCCCCACACGACAAAGTACGAGAGCGGCAGCACCACGGCCGCGGCCAGCACCTGCCACGCCGCGCGCAGGATGGACGCTGCCGGCAGGTCCATGACGGTGATGGAGGTGGAGAGGGAGATGGACGGGGTGGGTGGGTAGGTGAATCGGTAGGCGCGTGCGTGCGTGGAGGGGATGCGTGGAAGCTTAGGACGGTTACGGTGGTCCCAGCCGTGCGCTGCTGGGTTGCTGGGGGCAAGGGAGGCCAGCGGCTGGCCTTACGTGTCGCCAGCCTAACCTGCGTCTGGGCTGCGCTGCCGATGGGAGTGCTCGAAACCATAGCTACCTGTGGGCTCGTAGGCTCGCAAACTTGTAGGCTCACGCACTTGTAGGCTCGTAGGCTTGTAGACTGGATAGGACAGCTGCCCGAACGTAAGGAGCCCCAAAGGAGTGTACCGCACAACCTATGTTACACTCGTCCTCCACACACACACCGCTTATTCTCAGTGCTCGATCACTCCCCGCCGCAGCCACAACGGGTGGGCGTCGGCCGCGCGCCGATCGGGAAAAAAGCATATGGTAGACTAGTTACACGCCGGCTAGAGGACGTCTTGTGTATATATAATTGTGGCCCGAGCTGCGAAGCTTTCGTCACCGCGCCCCGGCGCTCTCAGGCACTGGCCTTCTCGGGCACGTTGGCCTGCAGCGCCGTGTCGAGCAGGAACTGGACGACCGTCGCGCGCTTGTCCTTGGTCGAGCTCTTGAGCCCGTCGATCTCGGCCTTCGACTCGTTCGCCGCCTGCTCCTCGGCCTGCGTGCCTCCCTGCTGGGCCGCCGCCGTCGAGCTGGCAAACTCCTGCTCCTTTTGGGCCTTGTACTTCTCGATCTCGGCGGCCGCGTCCGTCTTCGATGCCTTCAGCCGCTGCGTCCGGTACGTGCGCGCCTGCTGCACCGTCTCCTGCGCCGTGTGCTCGGCCTCCAGCAGCGTCTGGATGCCCGATGAGTTTGAAGCCGACATGGTGTTAGAACAAGACGGTGATGGTGGGTTGTTGGTTGGTCAAGCTGGCCCGGGTGGGTGCTGGCTCTCGGCTGACAACGCTGCGCTTCGTCCGCGCGGTTCGTTGCGTCACGTGCCAGCATTGCGCTGCTGCCAGCGAGCCGAGCTGGACGCTCATTGCTATCGTCGCACGGGCGAGCGGCCTGGGCCCTTACCTTGAAATTTATTTTCTGGATCAGCCGCCAACCATCGCAAACTCCGTGCTCACATGCCAGACAATGCGGGCAACGGCACGGTGGACCCGCCAGCTCTTGGTCTGGACGCTGTGCCGAGCCAAGCCCGGCCACAAATTTCTGAAGAGCCAAACCAACCGCCTGGCCGCCCGGCAGAGACGGCAGCTCCCTCTTCGGGCGCCCTCTGTATTCTGTGCAGCGCGCCAAGCAAATACAAGTGTCCTGCCTGCCTGAAGCTCTCGTGCAGCCTGGCGTGTTCGCGCCAGCACAAGATCAACTTTGCCTGCTCGGGCACGGTCGACCCCACGGCCAGGCTGCCGCGGAGCCAGGTGCTCACCGCGCACACGCTCGACCGCGACTACAATTTCCTGCAGCAGGTGGGCCGCAAAATTCACCTGGAAAAGGCCGGCGTGGCCCAGCAGGCCCCCGGCGGCGGTGCCGCCGGCGCCAGCGCCCTGGGCAAGCGGGCCCGCGACCACGTCAAGAGCGGCGTCAAGATCCGGGCCATGCCCGCAGCCATGTCGCGCGCGCAGCGCAACAGGAGCGGCTTCAACAAGGCACGCCAGTGCTACATGTGGACAGTGGAAATCCTGCGGTGCGATGGCTCGGCGCCGCTGTTTCGGTATGTCCCGGACTCCACGCTGGTTGGGGATCTGGTTCCTGAACTCGGGCCCCATCTCCGCCTGCGTGATGCTGATGGGCAGCTTCATAAAGCAGGCGTCGCTGCTTCTTTGAAGGAAGTTTTGGATGGTCAGACGGTGCTCGAGTTTCCTACAATAGTCGAGCTTGACAAGGCCACAGCGGACACCAGTGAGACCGGTAGTGACACTAGCAGCGATGACACCAGCGACACCAGCGACACCAGCGATGAGAGCAGCGATGAGAGCAGCGATGAAAGCAGCGATGGCGATGGCAAACAACGTGTCGGTCTTGTGACTGGCGAAAGCGTTAAAGGTACTGCTGAGGAAACGGGTGAGCCAAATGGCACCGGTCCCGGCTCCAACTCCAGCCTCGAGAGCCACGAGGCGACCGCCAGCCTGCCCGCTGGCACTGAATCCGACGACGACGAGCCGCCAGAAGAACCTTCCCATGCTCCTTCGGAGTGATATTTATTCGGGTACTCCTTATGTGTACATAGTATTTATTAAAACGTCCACGCATTGAACGTTAGCGGCATGTCATCCTCAGGCAACGGTCACTTGCCTCTTTTATTCTTAGCGCCCGTCGCATACTCTCTGGAGTACGGGAACGAAGGCAGCCTGGCATGCGGCTCCGTCCCATTGACTTCAGTATTCCGTCTTTTTAGGCTCTTCCATGCCTGGTTGCCGCCTCTGCTCCGTTGGGCCCAAAACGATTGGTCTGATTGCTCAGCTGAGGGTGGTGGACCGGCAGGTCTATTCTGCTTCGATCCTGGGGGCGAGTTGCCGAGCCCGGGACGGCTGTCAACCGTGACTGTGCGAATTCCCGGCGGAAGCCGGTGCTCTTTCGCCTCTGGGCTCGACTCTGGGCTCGACTCTGGGCTCGACTCTGGGCCGGAATTGTTGGCGGCGTCGGCCTCGGGCAGCATGAACCGGGCCGCAGCCTTGACCGCGACCACAATGTCATCTGTCTGATCCGGTGTGAGCGCCGCGATCTCCGCCGTGCTTTTAGAGTCGGAAAGGTCCGTGATCACGGCCATACGCAGGCGGACAAGTCGCGGATCGTCGCCCGGCACTGCCGCCCGCAGCTTGCGGCGAAGCTCGCCCATTTTGCTGACGGCGCCGCCGAGATCCTCGGCGTCCAAGGCCGCGGTCAGCTTGTCCTTGACGATCTTGGCCATCCGCGGCGCCGCGCCGTCCGTGGAAATCATCACGCTCAGATCGCCACGGGTGATCTGCGCACCGAAGTAAAAGTCGCAGCTCTCCGGGATGTCCGCAGCGTTGACGGGTAGGCCACGGGCGCGGCAGGCGCTGGCGATTGCCCGGGATTGGCTGCGGTTCGGCAGTGCCGTCAGCACGAGCGCCCACCGCGGCTCGCGCTCGAGATCTCGCGGCTTGTACTTGCGCTGGTGCCAAGAAAGTTTGCCGGCGCGGGCGAGCTCCTGCACAGCCGGCTCCGCGGCGGGGGCGATGACCTCGACGGCGGCGCCCGCAGCCAGCAGCTTCTCGATCCGCCCGGAGCCCACCGCGCCCGCACCGACCAGCAGCACGGGCCGCTCTTCGACCTTCCAGGCCAATGGCAGAATAGGCATGATGCAGGTGGGAGGACCGTCGGAAACAGGCCAAATGCTAGCGGCGACAGTGGACAAGAACGGTGGGGAAACTTTGTAGAAACTTGAGATTGGTCATTTATAATAAATACAGCGGCTTTTTACCGTAGGCATGCAGTGCGCAGCGCCGCATGTCTCTGGGGAGGGGGCCATAGTCGCCGGCTCTGCGGTGCTCACATGGCCAGCTGCACAGGACCAACTGTGCGAGCAAGCTGTACAGGCTAGTTGGCTCACACTGCGGCCGGTGCGATCAGGCTACCACCGCAACTCGCCAGGGCCTTGAATGAAAGGGCAATACGCTAACTACTAGAGTCTATTTGGCTATCCTAGCTCAGCATATTTACGATCTCACAGGTAGGCGTCGGGTAGGTGCTGACTTTTTTTTTGGTTTCTGCTAAGCAGTCGCGGCCCTTACTGCTGCGGCGCCGCAGCGCCGCCGCTCTGGGACGCGGCGACCTGGATCCCGAGCTTCTGCAGCTCGGCCTGGGCATTTTTCGTCTCTTCCTCAAAAATTTTCTGCTTCAGCTGCTCTATTTCGGCTGGTGACTTGCCTGGCTCCTTCTCGAGCGTCGCTTTGAGCCGCTCGACCGACTTGCCCTGGATGTGCTGGAGAGCGCGCTGCATGAGCATCTGGACGAGCGGGTTGTTGCCCGGTGCCCCGCCAGAAATTAAAATTATAATTATTAATTATAATATCAAAACTATATATTCTAAATATATATAATTAAATACATTGTATATACATATAAAATATTTA